>JAOWBL010029987.1:0-30040 GCA_028564865.1 Zenarchopterus dispar
CCATGACTTCCATATAAGGAGTTCTTCCATATAAAGAGTTGTGTTGCTCTCTGCTACAGCTTGCACACTAGTTAGAATGCACCACACTCAGTAAATCACACACCTCTAACAGATAGAGCTTCTTAGGCTACACATATGGAAAAGTACTGATACATTTGAGGAAGTGTCCACCCTCTGCCAAGGTGGGACCAAGACTAGTTAAAAAGCTGTTTTACTATATTACGAGGCTTCTTTGTTTCCATTCTATGCATGGTTTAGAGAGACTGAAGCCCCAGCGCTGGTTTGTAAATATTCTCTGTGCGTGTGTAGAAATAAACACCGAGATTGACGTAAAGCAGGCCTACCTTCTCTGCAGTCTTCCAACTAGCTTTGATTTGAGGTTACAAAAAGTTTGTCAAGGTTTATAAGACTGTCTTGTCTTTGTCTGCAGGGAGTTCGCCAAGACCCTTCAGCGTCCATTCACAGTACACTACGAGCCCTACACCCAGAGTGTGGACGTCCTGAGGAACACTAATAACATCAACAGCATGGTGAAAGACATCCGACATGAGCTGGACATTGTAGAGGATGCCCTGAGCCGTCTCAGCACAACTGTGAGAGACTAAGAAAGCAACCGGGTCTCATGGAAATCTGTGGATTTCTATCACGGACGTGGCCTGAAATAATAAGTTATTGAATTTGTGTCTTGGAAAAGTTTCTTTCTTCCTGTACATGTAGACATAAATAACTATTTACTTGGCATTTTGTGAAACTGTAATGAAAGAAGTGATCATCGGTTATAACAGGGAGGCCGGAGTGGTTTGATTGTGGACTTGACATGCATGGTGTGGAGAGATCAGAGTACATCTACCAACCATCCAGAGCGTTCGGGAGTTACTCTAGTTTAAACCCTTTTTTAATCTATTTATTTTGCTGTCACCTGCTCTTTACTTCCTCCTAAAATTATGCAGTGCTAATTATATGGTTTGGCTTAGTCTCTTTGCTGGATTGAAGCATTAAAAAATAAAAAGGCTCAGTTTTGGACGTTTAAAACAACATGTTATGTCTAGGCATTGGAGTAACGGGCTTAGCTTTGTACAAAAAATTTTTCTCCCCCCTCTGTGGCACAAGGAAGCCTCACTTTGAAAAGCACTATTTTCAAATGAATGCATAGTAAAGTGTTCTTGTCCGTCTGCATTTGTTTTTGTTTGTTTGTTTGTTTTGTTGTTTTGTGACTTTGCTGTGAAACCAGTTTAAGATAGGGGGTTGTTGAAGAGACTCAGCTTATCTGTTACCAGATAAGTCCACACAGTTTTTCAGTATTGGTGTACTCAACAAAAAAAAAAACAACAAAAATTGCACACAGCTTCGTGGAGCTGATGGGAGATGATTCTCACCGCTGCTAACAAGTTGGGCCAGCCAATTCTGAGACAATGAACATGAATATGCCAAAATATTCATCAGGACGTGACCTTTGTCTTGATATCTGATATGCCATGAGATTATAATGAAAACCAACTAAAAGCTAAAATGTAGTTATATGTCTGTTGTGAAAAGGAAACATAGAATGTATATGTCATGTTTTTGTGAGTTAACACTCCCCCCTACTCCCCTCCCAGAAAAAAAAAAAAATAGGCAAATTAAATTGCCAAACTCTTGAATATTACAATCCTTACTCTTCGGTGGGCAGTATTTTATTCAATGCTACGGTTAACACTGTAGTGATGGATCCTGGTGTCTTTTTTTGGTTGTTTGTTTGTTTGTTTTTTATAGACAGTAAATGCAATCCTTTCCAATAAAAAAGAGCATTACAAGGTCCTGACAACAAAGACATCCAACACCTGTGGTCTTTGGATATAATGCAGACTTTGTCATGTAGAGTACAAGTACAATGTCTTGTCGCATCATACAAGTATCTGATATTTGAAACTTTTCCGTTGGTATGTCATATGAGACTGAGAGTAGAAGATGTAAACTTCGTAGTTCCTGACTTTGGTTCAAGCAAGTGACAGGAAGTGGGTCTCAGCAAAGTCTTTAATAACACTTTATAATGTCTGAGTTGTTGCTGGTATTGTAATACCTTTTGGGTCTGCTGTTGGTTCAGTTAGTGTCCACCTACTTACGATCTAATCTAATTAAATAAAGGTTTAAAATGTAGCTGTTAAATAATTAGGCCCATATCCTGTCCCAGAGAGATAACTCCTAGATGAATAGGCAAACAAAAAGCACCTTCTGAACTTGACTTGTCCGTTTCTTACTTTTACAGTGGCTGGATCATACTAAGCATGTTTTATTTGGCAACAAGCTATTTTAACACTTCTGGGATTTAACTCCTCCACAGCTGTGTGAAAAGGCACATCCTGTGGTTGTGAAAAATGTGTTACTGTTTCCTAGAGATCATATTATCGGTTGGCATTATACAAAAGGTCGCTCCTGAAAGAACTGTGCAGTGCATTATTAAAAGCTGGTGGTTATCCATAATCTTCCAAGAAGGAATGTAAAGAAAAAAATCTGAACTGATCATGAATGAATGAATTCTGATGAGAGAAAGTTAAGTTCACAACAATGTACAATAGTGAAAGAAGATTTTGCAAACAGTGTGAAGAAAATATGAGCGTTTGTGACCAAACAACTGTGTAGCCTGAAGACTGTTTCAGTGAAGCCACTCAGAGTTCTAGAGAGCAGAAATATTTAAAGCTAGAGCATTGGAAACTTTACTTTCCCTGTTCCAGAGTGATGGGAGTATCCGAAAAGAACGGTGATGAAGTGATGCACCGTCATGCCAAAGTCAACCCCATTCTCCAACCACATTAAGCCAACCACATTCTTCAAACAACGCATGGCTCAACACTTATTGCCACTTCTTGTTTAAGATGTCTTCTTCCCAAAATGATATGCCTGATGGAGGTTTAATACATTTTTTTGTATGGAAGATGCTGTGTGGGAACACAAATCCCTTTTCAATGATATGTCTTTTTTTCTGACACAGCTGTTTAAAAGTGGTTGTGTGAAGTATTTATTGTAACCTACAGTCCTGGTGTTTTGGGGTTCTTCTATGGAAAACTCAGCAGCAAATGTTTATTTTAACTGCTTTTGTGTGACACTTATCCAAATATTAATATCCAAAGAAGGAAGACGTGTGAGTTCACCGGTCCTGCAACAGGCCTCTTGGCTTTCATCCTGTCTCACCTCCTCCATACTTTCACTGTCACTCCATCTTGAGAAGGTGGGGTTTCACAGAGGAATAAGAAATCTCAAAAACTTCAGTCACATTGCTTTATAGGTCAATTCTTCACTTAATGTCACATTTGAAGACTATTTTGTGGTTTAGAATAACGTCCTAACTTTTACAAAATAAGAACGTCAAATTCTGACAACGTGCCCAGTTTTTGTCCAAAGACAGCTGGGATAGACTCCAACTGTGACCCTGAATAGAATGAAGTGGATGTAGAAGATAGGTGGATGGAGGAATATTCATTGATTAATCTTGTTTTCTTGTTGGTAATGCAAGTCTTAATTAGGTGTTTGTCATTCAAAAATGGGTTATTTATTTTCATTATTCTTCTATTAATTTCCCTTGAGGGATTAATAAAGTTTCTTTTCTTTTTCTTACTTTTTTTGAATTGGGAAAACCAGATTGGATTAATCTCAGTAATAATCATACCACAGTTACTCATGAGACGCGCCACCACTTTGTTCCTGCATGCCTTCACTGAGTAAATACTGGAGTTCACCTGCAGTCAGCTACAGCATCCAAGAAAACAAACCACATTAGATCGGACGCATTCAACATTTAATACATTTTTTATTACACCTGCAGCATGTGTGTTTAAAGAGTATAAACACTTCTGTTTTTTTCCCCCTTTTAATCAGAACAGGGTCTTCATATGTTCACATGCTTCTTTCCTCAAACTGAAGAGCAGAAGAGCTGAGAGCAAGTTTTCCAGTGGTACGCAGGACATCACTGGTATCAATATCCAAAAGCAAAAATTGTTTACTGTACAGGGAGAGCAACAGTTCTGGCCAGTTTTGTTGTACTATGCTGAACAAGCATCTAAGTCCTCCCACATGTTGACCCCTCCCCTTTTTCCAGCAACATGTGCAGGAGGACCCTTGTCTTATCTGCTCCATGTTTCTAGATACTGTATGCTCATGTTGGTGCATGTTTATTTTGGCCAAAGCATGTTATGGAGTTTTTATTAAAATTTTGACTTAAATTATGTAATTCTTTTGTTAAATGGGGATAATAGAGCTTGAATAAATATTTTTTTCTACATATGCAAACCAGAATTTGATCAACTTTGATTTATAACTACTTTTTTTCATCTTAAACTGGTAACTTATGCAACTAATCTTTTGTATGCTATTGACACAGCTGTGAAGAACTGTTTCCTTTTATTTTTTTCAGACTGTATGAAACGTCAGCACCTTCCTGTACATGTTTTACATGTTTTACATGTCCGGGAAGGGTTACATTACATCACTGAAATCACAAGTCGACTTAGACATCAACACAACAACAAAACTGAAGTTGTTGACTGTAGACATTTAAACTTTTCATCTATGTTCATTTTAATACAGCTGGCCCACTATGAACATTTTTTTAAACAGTATTTCCATTGTAAAAGAAAGATATTTATAATTGTCTACAGACCTCGTGACAAACTGGAAGCGCTCACTGTTTTGGGGGTTTTGAGTGTGTGTGTGTGTGTGTGTGCGTGTGCGTGTGTGTGTGGGTGTGGGTGTGTGTGGGTGTGTTTTACCATATAAATACACAGCTCTCCCCTTGGCAACGGCAGCTGCGGCGTCCTCCATCCTGACTGGACCCTCTGCCCGTCAATCAAAGTCGTCACAGTAATCGGATTACCGCGAGGAGCTGGAGGAGCGGTAGGGTGTTGCCCCCTTCTTCTTCTTCTTCTTCTACACGAGCTGGAGTCCAGTGTTTCCAGTGGGGATCCCGCACCGTTACACGTCTGCCGAACGCGCCGTTTTGTGGGCTCTGTGTCGACTGTACTGTTTAACTGACCACCATGGGAGGTGTCGAAGGCTGCACTAAATGTATCAAGTACATGCTTTTCTTCTTCAACTTCATCTTCTGGGTGAGCAGGCTTGGAATATTACCGCTTTTTGTTCACTGTTGCGCAGCGCTGCCTCTCGTTAGCGGTTATCAGTTTAGGCTCCAGTCCGTTATGAATGAACGAGGCTTCAGAAATGTTTTATTACACTCACTTATCATAAATGTATTGCACTTCGCGTCAGGCCTTCGTGATTTTTTTCAATTAATATCATATTGTGTTTTTTTATACCCACGAGAGGACGTTGTTGTGAAATTAGGGTATTAACCCAGAGGCGTGATGTATGCTTTACGTAACTCCGCGTCCACCTCCAGAACTTTGATAAATTGTGTTTTAAATCAATCAAAGCACAGCGCCCATGAATAGATTTGCCTCACATCGACCAAAATTAGTCCACAAAATAATGTGAGTTTCTCCCTAATGATGAATTTTTTTTCATAGTTTTTATTTTCTGATAAAACGCTCGACTCGGTAGTTTAGATTCAGAAACGATATGGGCTAGTTTGGGTCAGTTAGTGGGGTTTCTAAGTCTTGCGTGGGGGACCACTGAGCCTTGTTTGGATTACATCCTCCACCCAATTCGCGCGTGTGTGAGTGTGTGTTGGAGAGAGAGAGAGAGTGAAAGAAAGAGTGTGTGGTGAGGAGTTATGGTGGTTTCCATTTGGTGAGTCAGAGCCCTGTTTTGGGTAAATGGATGGTGGAAACTGGATAGGGTTTTCTTTTGCTGCTGCATATTTTCTTTCCTTCAACATTTCCCTCCTTGCTCTTTTTTGTTTCTATTCAACAATCCAGCCTAAAAGTGGGGCAGTTTCGAGTGAACATCGATGCTTGCTTGCATTGTTTTTGGGACAATGGATTTTTTTTACTGAGGGTCCATTTTAGGCGTTGGATCAGTGCTTTTGAGAGTTTATTGTTATCTTGTAGTTTATTGTTTAGTCCAGTTTCTTTCTCACTCTGGATAGTTCCTATTGGAACTGTCTTTATTAATATGTTTACAGGAAGATGAGGGAAAATGTACAGAAATATTTAGACCTAATTCCAAGATGTATGTGTTTCAATTGCATATAAGTTCCCCTTCCTTTTTATGAGTAAATGTAATTTGTTTCAAATCAGTGTACCATGTATTTAATACATGCCCTTGAAACAATAAGATGTATTAATAAACACCAAACATGTTGGGCTTATTGGTATAATTTTTTAAATTTCATCCATAATTGTTTCATTTACATTTGATTGACAAATACAACCCGCATTAAGTTTATTAACCTGTTTATGTTAAATCTATGTGATCCAAATGGATGGAAATTTGATATGTAACTGAAATACATAAATCTTAAAATTAGGCCTAAATATTTGAGTGTAGATATACCAGAAAATAAAAGCTTCAGGGTATTAACAATTAGTGCCTTTTACTATTATAGTATGTATAAAATACATAATATGTAATATATCTGATGAACATGCCAAACAAATCAAAAATGACCCAAGTCTACACACATTGATGTAGACAAAAGTATAAAATAATAACACTTATCTTTAAAAATGACAAATCTCTTAAACCGAAAGCGCTGATGAAACTTTATTCCCAGGGCAAAGAGGAACTTGTGTTGCATGGAGGTAATTTGGGTTTGATAAGGCAGATATAGAGCAGGAAATGGGTGCAGTGCAAAACATGCCACAAGAGTCAACACCAACATCCATTAGTAACATTTAAAGAAGCAGGACAGGCCACTATTCAGTGAATGTAAAAAGACATTCAAAACTAATGAGAATTTTTTTCTTCTCAATCAATGGAGGTTTAAAAAAAAACAGGATGTCTTAGTGGTTTATGAAAGCAAAATTTGGAAAAACCCCTCACAGAGGCACAGAAAGATAAGTATCTCTTGTTTATCTCCCACCTGTCACATCAAGACATGCTGTCGTTCAACACTGAAGAAATGCTAGCCAGAAGACCTTCCTCAGATCTTCCTAAATGTATTTTAGTCAAATTACCCATGCAGAGTTTCCTACAGAATGCAGATGTGTCTGTAAAATGTGGACTTTCATGGCAGATCGACTGATTTGTTTTCAAGTTTTCAAGTAGAAGCCATTACTGTGTAACTTAACTGATGATGACTTTCAGTTAAAAAAATTGCTAGTGTGGTACTATTTCAGCACGTTAGAAACCTAATCCCGTCTGAATATTGCATTTGATCTTAATAACTGCAAATCAGATCACAGTTGCAATGTTTGTCAGATATTTTCCCCTAATCTTTCAGCCTTACTCCATATAGTAACATCAGTTTAAATTTTTGTTTTTTAATTCATTTTCCTATGGAAAAATAAAATCTATGTGTCAAAAAAATTGTGGTTTTATGGTCTTGGACATCTTTATCAAGGTCTTAGAATTTCCCTTCACACTTTACAGATTTTACCACACAGCCAATGCCATCAGTTCAGCAGGGCACACCCTGCCACACTAGCAGAATATAATTACTTGATAATATTGTTAACCTTCATATCAGCTGTGCATGATTTACCTAGTGAAGCATGATTAGTGGAAATGTCTTGTGGGGTCAGTGGACCAAGTTCTCCCACTAAAGAGAAGTAGTGAAAGTTAAGTACAATGACTAAGTGTGTCACTGCAAACATAGTTTCATTGCCTGATGGGTTCATTGTAATAACTAAGACAATGGTAATTTTTTGTAAGTCCACCTTTTTCTGTGAAATGAACAGCTGAAGAATTTTTTTTTTTTCTAATCACTGTGGCATTTAATTTTGATGGAAACAGGATGCCTTCAAAATACAAGTTGGTTGAGAAAGATTCTCACTAATGTGCATGAATACAGCGATAATATGAAACTACTCTGTTGCTAGTGGTTTCTTGTGGTAAATTAACTTGGTTGTTTATGCTTGATGGCCTGATAAATGGCTAAAACTGGGGAAAAATTTAGATGTTTTTGTTTTATGTGAAGAATAAGAGACTTGTTCATAATAAGCACAATATTCTACACTAGTGTTTATCATTGGCATTAAATTATTCTCTCAGATTAGAATTATCATTAAAATCAATAGCACGTGATGCAGGGAAACAGATTTTCTGTTACAATCTATAATCACTACAGCAAAGATAAAGGAAAAATATTGTGGGGCGGGGGTTAACTCACAAAAACATGACATTTACATTCTATGTTTTCTTTTCACTACAGCCATATAAGTACATTTTAGCTTGTAGTTGGTTTTCATTATAATCTCATGGCACATCAGATATCAAGACAAGAAAAAGAAACATTTTATACTGCTGAGTTTTTTTCAGATATTGTTTTGTGTCCAGAGTGTTTGTTTTACCTTGAGTTTTATTCTGTTTAAAAAAAAAAAAAAAAAAAATCTCATTAAAGTAGTTCTGCATGACCAAACAGTCTAGTCATAGTCTGGATTTGGGACATCAGATGTGCTCCAGAAGATTCCTAGAAAAGGTTTAATGAAATAAAATCAGCATTAACTTCACTGTCCCAACTCTGAACACACATGAACCAAGAAAAGGTTTGATAGTTGTGATCCAGTTTGAACAGTACAAAATGGATGAATCAGTTAGCTGCACAGTGTAACTTTTGCAAACGGGACCCAAAAAAAAAAAAAAGAAAGACAGGTAAAGATCACTGTTTGTTGTCATTATTGTCAGTGTAAAATCCGATTGAAACAGGTTGTGTAGTTTATGAGTTTGGGCTTTAGATTTGTGTTGGCAGACTCTGTGTCCAAGAATTTATTAAACTATCTTTTTGTTAGGTTATATCAACAGAAAACCAGCACAAATTGAAACTACCCAAATGCATTAGTTATTTATGATATCCAGTTCTGTTCACACGTGTTAGATTCCTATATTATAATCAGAGATGTGCTGCACCCCTAACTCTCTAATTTGTCAAGGTAGCCTGACAACAACGCCAAACATCCAATCTCAGTCATGAAGAACTCTCCACAGCCACAAAGATAAACGGGCAGTCTTTCAACAGATGGTCTGACCCCCACAGAGACCCGATCTCCAGCACATGGAGTCAGTTTGCCTTTTAATCTGAATACTTCCATCAAACACCTTAAAGCAGCGTTAGCTGGAGCTGCTGTGTTAGAAGTCTGTCATGGTCTGCTGAACATAATGTTAGAGAGTTTGGGTATTTCGATTCAAAAACTGGGAACTTCAAGTCCATGAAAAGACATCTTAGGAATGTGTGTTTCACTTTTACATTATCTTGATGGAATACTGCAACCTTTTGTGTGAAAGAAACTGCTCTTTGGCAGAAAATAGTTTGTTGATGTTAGGTTCTGGTATTCATAGTGGTGAACGGAAGTGTTGTTTGTACTTTGGAACAACTTAAATTATGACAAAGTAAAAATGAATTTCTCGTGGGGTTTGTGAGTCACTGGGCAGAAGAGGGTGTGGTGGTTGCTGGGTGGCCATGGAAAGGGTTG
Source organism: Zenarchopterus dispar (assembly GCA_028564865.1). NCBI lineage: Eukaryota > Metazoa > Chordata > Actinopteri > Beloniformes > Zenarchopteridae > Zenarchopterus > Zenarchopterus dispar. The sequence goes on from JAOWBL010029987.1 coordinate 9,501, forward strand.
TGGGTGGTGTTATAGGAGACATACGGGAACTCCAGACAGGACCCCAACCCCCAACATGCCCAGCATTCTCCATCCCACTTCTGCAGGAGGCAGAAATAGACCCTGGTGAAGGAGCTGGCCATAAAACTTGTGCTGTGCACCCTTGACACTGAAAACGCTGAGGGTGTCATGAGTATTGTCCATGATATTTTCATTTGCTTCACAATGTAAAATACACATTTAAATTTAAGGGGAAAAAATCAATGGAAGATATAATAATGGATGCTAATAACTTTTTTCATGTTCATGTTGCCTCAGATATCTACGTTTGTGAGGAAACATTCAGAGTTGTCTTTCCTGTCATTACATACATTTAAACTTGTTTCATGTTGGTATTTGTTGAGCGTGGCTCTGATGGAGCATTATTTGGATTTAGATATTGGACCACATGTAGACAATTTCTCAGTGTGGAATGTGTAACACAAACGCCCCCGCTGGCCTTTCGCATCTGCAGGTATTGCAAACAGTGCTGAGACCATAATGTGAGAAAGTTGCCATATCTGATGAAAACTGTTGACTTTTTATATACAACGAAACATTGGCCCCATGGGCAAAGTAAGTGCATCCCTACATTTATCACATCTGATGTTGGGAAAAAAAAAGTTGACTCAAGGATCCGGATTGCCCTTTCAACCCTTTTCCAGGCAGGCTGCCTCTTGAGAGCAGCTGTCTCTCAGGCGTTAGAGTAGTTGTCTACAATTCTGAAAGTCCAGTGTTAGACCGTTGGCTTCAGACTAAGTTCATACTGTACGTATCCGGAACTTGTCCCTCAAGAAAATTCAGGACATTTCTTGAAAAACGAAAGCTCTTCAGGTACCTTTACATTTCATGACAGAATGTATCAGAAACCATTGAACCCGTTGGTGTCAGAGTCTCCAGTCAGAAATAGATAGCAGGATCTGCAATTTGCATGAAATGGACAAAAAGTAAGAAAAAACCCCCCCCTCAGTTTCCAATACAATACGAAATGTGATATGTAAATAATGGTGTGATAATATCATGTAGCAAGTCAATGTCAAATTTGTACATAGAGAAGACATGCACTCAGGAAAAATGAGTGAATATTTTTATTTAACTGTGTGCCTGGATAAAAGATGCATCTGCATTAGAATAGATTTACTGCAAAGGGCATTTTGTTATTATGGTAGATTGTAATGATTACTTAAAGGGTTATTGTTAATCGTAGCTTTCCTTGTACTTTTATCTCATCTGACGTGATGTCAAACTTTGTGGTTTGGAGTTCACTGCAGTGTAGCACTTCTTGTTTCAGCAAACCTTGTGATCCAAACAGTTATTCTTCCACATTTATTTTTGGCATCTGCAGAGACTGCACTGACAAAAAGAAGCAGAGTTTTGCTCTTTTTGACTCTTAACTTTACATTTTCTCTTCTTTAAATTTTAATTACAAATTTATTTTCTTGTAATGGACTTTTTGGACATTGGTACCTAGTGTATACTAGGCATTAAGAAATATGGAAATAATTCTGATCTGTCTAACACAGTATGTCCAATCGTTTCAGTTCTGCTTGGTTTACACTCATCTAGTATGAATGCCATTTAACTTTCAGTGCCTCTTCTATAAACTTGTTGTGAAGCAGCTTGAGATCTGTGGTTGATCCTCTCCAAAACATTCCAAATACCATAATTATGGTTTACTGGGTTGTGGATTCGTCATTACCCATGTTATTACTTTCTCCATTGGTTAGTGAACCTGCTTGTGAGTCAGTTCTGTCCTGTTAACCAGGGACCTGGTCTTGAACTTAGAAGTCGTTTCAGTAGTGCTGTGCTGGCCTTTGTCACATTGCACAAGTATTATACAACCGTTCTGGCAGCGCTCTATGTCTTTTAATCATTTATGGAACTGCTCACACTTTACCTACACAAATTGCTCACATACACACTCAACTAAACACTCCCTTTAACTTTATAAAAGTGACAACACAACACTTGTGTTTGTAGCTATTTTATTCACCTTGTCAGCTGCAACACAATCACCATTTTCTCACTTTTTTTCTTCCGAAGCTTGTCCATCTGGGGCCACAGTAAATGCCTTTATTAGTGAGGTAGCGGCTCAAACAGAACATCTTAAGAAACAGATGATGGCTCAGCCCCCAGCAATTCTGCTGTGTGTGCGTGTGTGTGTGCGTGCATCTGTGTGTGCATGAGTGAGCGTTTGGTGGACTGAACTTCTGCACACTGATGGTGTTTATCTGGTTGCTAGGCAGCAGCTTGCTGTAGCTCTGGAATGGACCTCAGTAACAGAGGAGGATGGGGAGGGCTGGGTGGGAATGCCTGTTTTGGTTAAGCTCTATTCTCAGACGCTACAGTTAGCTGTCTTCAAATGGAGCACATTGTGCTCTATAATTTTCTTTACTCAGCTGTAGTTCCTAACAAAATAGTTTTTAAAAAATGATTTTGATGATCCATTGGCGCTTCTAGTATAGCAGATATTTGTATGGTAGTTGCAGGATTTCAGTGTTAATACGTTGGTCGGCCCAAGATTTAACAGCAGCAAACACTCATATTTTTAGTTTTTACCATCCACTATAGGGAAATCTGCTATATCTGATTTCAGATACTCCAGTGCTCTGTCTTGCTCAGGCTCACACACAAACACACATTACGCTGACATCTCATAATGCAGATGCACCACATCAATACAAGGCATATGCAAGGGGACCATCCGTTGGGCTACACCGTCACCCACAAGAGTGAGTGGCTATTTTGTCTTTTTAAACACATCGCCATAAATGTTGCACTTAAAAAAAAAATTATTATTATAATTGTTAGTACAAGACAGACACCATTCAAAGAAGAAAAAGGGAGGGCCCATATCGCTGCATGTTTGTGATGATCCATAGGCTAAACATTGATGGATGTGCAATGCATGATGTCATCTGTGGGTTTTGAAGTCTCTTCTTCCTTGTTCTGCACGGAGCCATGTTGCTGACTGGAACAAGCCCACCTTATGTCAATCAGAGTTAAGCATGGCTACAAGCTACATCAGCTGATCCATGTTGGAAGAGCTGGTGAATGTTTCCAGCAGAATATCCCGTTTCTAGTGTCGTTTCTGGTAGTAAAATCAGAAGTTATTGCTGAGTTTAACTGATGCTGGGTTAGAAGAAACTGCTTTGCTAAACGTCATAGCATTACGATGTTTGGTGGGGAGCTGATTGTCAATCAAAGGCTATTCCCCATATTATAATTAAATTTGTTGCCTTATTTAGGTTCACCTGATGTAGTGAGGGGAAAAAAAATGCTTTTGAACCAGGGTGTAAATATGTTTATTTCTGCAGTGAAATTGGACATTTTAGCATGGGAATCAGCGAAGATTGACTCGCTTTTGGAGCCAGCTTCCAGTGGCTCGTTGAGGAACTGCTATTTTTGTTACTTCCGGATTAGAGTCAACCTAGAAATTAGATGCTGAAGATTGTAATGATCATACTATGAGTGTGTTCCAAATTTAGCAGCAGCTAAAGGAGATTTGTTGACTAACCACTTGGACACAGGTCATCCAGGGGTGTTGGGATGAACAGGAAACAACATGAAAAATGACAAAGGTTAAGAGTAACATGTGAACACTATACATACTTCAAAAAGTTTAATACAGACTAAAACAGTCATAAAATAGCAAGTAATTCTTCATTACCGTTTATTCCATGGAAGTGCTCAAAGCGACACTCAGTTAAAATAAGGAGACTTGTCCCTTCCCTAGACGGGATGCTTGGTGCTTTTTCCACATATGTTCAGTGGGATTTATACCAGGGCTGATATGACATGCTCATGTATGGGTAACATGCTCGTGTCAGGCTTAGTTCCCAGTTTGTGGTTAGTTTCCAGTGAGTTGCTAGGTGATGGGCCATTATGTGATCCAAGCAAACAAAATGCGTAACTAAATGTTGCCTCCACCACAACATTTGCAGGAAAATGTTGAGTCATCAGGGGAATCCATGAATGAAGTCAGCTTTGAAAACTTTTACAGACGTGGACGTGTTTGTTGGTACTCTCCCATTAAAGAAAGACAAACCCACAATTGTAACTAAAATAATTTGAAACTGGCAAAAGTAACAAATAAGTGACAGAAAAGGGACTGGACTATTATCTTAAGAGAACACATTATAAAACGGTTATGTTAATATATATGGCATCTCAAGTGTAGTTTGTGTGATTAATTCAGTACTGTAGCCTTTGCTGTAAGTCTGCATTTTCAGCCTTTGTTGTTTTGCATCTTTGTGCAGCTTTGAGTTAGCTGGCTCCTTAGCAACAACATGAGGATATGACATACTGTAACTCCTTTATTCTCCCTTGATCGTCATCTCAGCTGTTCAGGTTTAGATCTTGAGATGAAATAGGCAATGGGTCTCTTTTTATTTCCTCTTTCAGAATTTGCTGGAAATTCAATTTTTTCAACATTTTGAACTTTGGTACTGTATGATGAGGCTAAAACATTCCTGATGTTCCAGATGTCGTTCTTGCATATTAAATGAGTCATGTTCCAGTCCTTCATTAGCAGAGTACATTTAGGCCACAGACTTATATAAGAGTAAAAATAATTCCCTTGCATTTATCGCCTGCAAATCCCATGTTGTATTTGTTTCTTGAAACTAAAATGAATGAAATAATACTTGATGGATCCCTCAAGCAAAATTATTCTAAAATATCAAGTATTTCAGTGAATGGTTAACAGAATACTGGAAAGAGTTATTTTTGTAAATAAAATATATTTTTTGTTAGACTTTAATGACCAGTTTCTTTGAAAGCTGTTAACAATATAATTCAATGGATATGTCAATGAGATTTCTTTTTCTTACTAAGGTAAAAAAAGACAGTTTTTCACTTTGTGAGTTTGTCATTAACAATAAAATGTCAACCTCTTTTTTACATTTAATTTGTTGGTGCTATTCAGTATAAATTCCACCAGTGATAAATAAGTAGATAATTGGAATTAAGCTACTATTTTTATGAACTCCTGAGATGAAGTATGTTTCCTTTGATGGGCCATACATAGTGAGTTGTCTGGACAGCAAACACCGGCTGTACTTACAGATCACAAGAAAGCCAAAAGTTAAATGAATGAACATGAAGGTAAAGCATATAGCAGGGGAAAAAAGATTCCTGTTAGACCATCCCCCATACAGTTTTGCTGCATGAAGAACAACACACAGACGTCATTGAAAACTCTCCCCGTTCAGTCTTTGTTCCATGCATGTGTATTATTTTGTCACACACACATTATGCTGTATTGTTTTTGTCTGTACAATAAGTCTGCAATAATTTTCTCTCTAAACACAACACAGTGTTCAGGTTCATTCGCTGTCTAAATGGGACAGTTTTCCTTCTTTTTATTGACCTAAGGAAATGTTTTGGGGTTTTTTTTGCTGAACAGATTATGTAGGGCACTGAGACACAAAAAAGTCAGAGTAAGGCAGAATAAATACATTATATTAAAAAAAAAGTGAATACCATTATTCTTAAGTTCTGAGCATAAACTTCTACCACGAGCATCTCTTGCCAGTGATGCTGCAGAGTTGTTGGTGTGATGAGGACACTAGCAGAATAGAAAATGAGGCCCCCTAATAATGTGTCCTGTGAATATGAAGAGACAAAAAAATATAGAAAACTCATTCTGAAAGATGTTTCCATCACCAAGTTGTACAGTACACTGAATGTATTTTTATTAAAAGAGCTGCATGTGTTGTATGTTGCAGCTTGCAGGAGGTGTAATCTTGGGCGTGGCCCTCTGGTTGAGACACGACAACAAGATCAGCAGCTTGCTGGACGTTGACCTGGATGGAACTCAGCCCCCCAACACCTTCTACATCAGTATGTATTTCAGATTCATTTCTCTTCTGTCTTTGTGACAAAATGCATATTGGATTTGGTTTATGGTAAATGTTTTGCTAAAAATTACAGACAGTTTGGGGGCAGGGTTTTCTTTTAAACTCTATAAACTCCTGGCAATGTTTTTAGTTGTATTTTTAACACCCAACACTTTTTTGCTTTTAGTCAAAAGACACAGTTGACATATAATTATTCTTATGTGCAGACAATGCACAATAATTATAAAGAACCCATGATGTAAATATGCCAGAGTAATTTTGGTTTTAGTTTTTGTATTGCTCGGCAGTGATGCTTGCTCATAATTTATCTTTTTATTTACTGTTTTAGTTTACACTATGATTTCTCTGGTTTATTGGTTAGTTTTGTGTGTGTGTGTGTGTGTGTGTGTGTGTCATAACCATCAAATTCTTTTATTTATTTATTTATTTATTTAAATAACCCATCGTTACTATTTATTCTCAAATGAAACAATCAGAACAGCTATAGCATGAAGTATGTTGCTTTAAAAGAGTGTAAAAGATTACAGGGTGTCAAACAGGTTTGGATGACACAGTCTCACATCTTCTAATGAATCAATTTTATATCCAGTATCAGTTTAAATGCTTAAAGAATATTGACATTTATTTAAAGTTTTTTTTAATGTTGTCATACAAATGACAACTTGCAAGACAGCATGGTTTTTGAGACATTTGCAAGATAACAGTCATGAAGGAATTTATTTTGCGAGACTCTAGCTACCCATTGTGGCCTTAAAGCCAAAATTCAACACCTGTACCCTGTACAGGTAGATTCAGACGGGTTATAGGTGTGACAGCAGACCACCATGGCTGGAGAAAGTTTTCCGCTGGTTTTGAGAGACACCAAATGAAACTCATGAGTCATTTTTGAAAGTATCTGTCTTTTCTAAACAGTTTTAACAGAGGGATTCCCCAGTCTGTCATTCAGTGAAATCTCTAGCATAAGGTGGATTTCCACTACAATTTTTCACAAAACAAAAGTGGCAGTTCTGAATTTGGGAGAAAGCTATCACTGAAGGGGGCCGATGTTTTTTTTTAATAGTGTTTTATATTTTTCTGAACATGACTCCAAGAATCTCATCCTTCAAGACTTCTGTTCAAAATAAGAAGGAAGAAGATCTTGATTTTGAAGAAGATGGACAGGAATGTCTTTTAAATTACAACCGCTAATGCTACTGTTGTGATAAAAGATGAAGGCAGTGAATGATTAATCCAAGCCAAAGCTTTTCTGTAATGCAGTAATGCATAATGATAAAAGGAGTGTTATAGCGCAACTGCATCATATAAATTAGCCCAAGAACCGCTGGTAACCAGATCTTGATGGCTTTAGATTGACAGACTATGTCTCATGCACTGATGCCAGAGATGTGCAAATCAGCACAAAGGGTTTCCATTACACTTTTACGCTTAACTGCACAATTGACATGCCTGAAATACAACCTCATAAAAGCTTAAAATGGTTTTTATGGCATTTGACAGGTTTTTAAAAATTCTAGCTATTTTTCATTAGCGTTTCTTTGCGGAACAATTAGTTTTGCGCAATTCTAGCAGTAATGAGTTATATATACTAAAGAGAAAAAAGAAACTGTACAGCAGTATTTAAAGCTGAAGCTGACGCCATATTTAAAGTTAGTGGATTTATGTATTTGTTTATTTATTTATTTAGTCTTCAGTTGTCAGTAGTTGATCTAAATGTTAACTGGCGCTAATTTAATCATAATCACTATTCGTAGTTTGATAACTGACCACAAGAATTATAAATAAATTATGTTAAAGCAGCTTTATAAATAAAGCACATATATTATTGATGATGACAACCTTAAAGCAATACAGAGATAGTAAAAGAGACTGACAGTACAAAGCAACAGCCTCTCACTTACAGCAGTGTGTTTTTAGGTTATCTTCAATCCCTCTATCAAAAACAGTTTCCCTCAACAAACCAACCTTTAGTGTTATTGACAGTGTTACTATAAATAACCACATTTTAGCACATTGCCCATATATTTGAATTGCTCAGAAATGAAGGATAACTTTCAAATTTTGCATTTTTTAAAAGTGTTGATTAACAATACTCCTCTTCTACACTCCTTTTTACACTTGGCATTAGCTTGCGATTTGGATGGACACCACTAAGGTTTGCGAAACCTGTTTTTGTTTTAAAAAGACACTGTCTGGATTGATAAGTTTAAAAGGCACAGTCATTAATTGGTGCCTCTAAGGAGAGGACTTAAGACTAAGATTTGCTGCATACACTGTTGCTCATGTATTAATGGCAGTTTCCATTTCAAAATCCCTGTTTTGGGTGGAGAGTAGTTCTCTAAATCATGCAGTGTGATTTACTGACATTTGAAGTCTGCAATGTTTTTTTTTTCTGATTTATGCCACACGGGGAAACAAATATCTTAAATGATTGTTGTCAAAGCACACTATACCTAATACACTTAACCTTGACCTCTGAGCTAGTAATAATAATAACAACTTTTATTTTTGTCTTTAATTCTCTTATTACTTTTCTGCACTGTGTGCTTTCATGTACTGTTCCCTGAAGACGCACTGTTGCATTCACATTAAAACTAAAAAGTGAACCTTATCATGAAACATTTTCATTTCAAGTGGTGTGTTTTTTGCTGTCAGTTGTTTAAAAATCTTCAATAAGTATTCATTAAGGTGTGAATTTCCCTTCCACTTGAAGTATAGAAAAAAATCCCAGTTTTTAGAGTTGAGTATATTTACAGCAAAAGTCATTCATCATAATTAATCCCAAATCCTAATCAAGGTAAAATGTTCAACCAATTGTGATATTGATTTCCGATCATATAATCCTTCCCTACTTTTAACCCAATTGAACACCTTTTGTTTACATAGGTAGATTAGTGAGAAATAATTAGATGCTACCAAGCGAAGATGTAAAAAAAAATTCAAAAGGACTTCTTGCTATGAAGATGTGTGGTTTGGTTTTGAGAGCAAAGGGAGGCACTTAACAGAATTCAAGTGGAATTTCTTCAGAGCCTGGTAAGCGTATTTTGTAATGAACTGGGGGTGACCCGGCCTCGCCCATCACCAGCTACTTGTGACCAGGACTAACAGAGGACGCACTGGTCATCATATGACTCTGTTGAAAGCTTCATCTCCCAAATAAAGTCAGAGTCATCTCCCTGTCTGTGTGAACAGCAGTGAGTCATCTGCCCTGTGATGAAGAGGGAGGAAAAAGATAAAAGTTAGATGGTAAAATGGAGAACAGGTTAAGAACAAAAACGTCAGCATCTTGTGCATGTCTGAATCACAGAAAAAGAGGGGGAATGTTTTTGGATCTCTGTTTCGTCGCTCTCTAATCACCATAAGAGTGTTTATTCAGAGAGTAGTTTTTGAAGGATTTTCTCTCAAACAGCGTCAATGGTTGAATCCGAACCATTGCATAAAACCTCCCCCTCATTCCTGAGCGAGAACGGAAAAAATTTAGTCTGTATAGGAAAAAATTCCTCACTTGCCCTCCCTTCTCCTCCTCTTGCTCCTGCTCCTCCTCCTCACCAGTCCCACCAGTCTGTCTCCCTCCTCTCTGAGTTTTGTTTTTTTTTCACACTACTGGGTTTCTTTCCACTGTGGTTCTCTCTCACCTCCCCATCTGGTTGTGGTTAGTTTTAAAGTCGCCCCATGTCTCTGTATTTTTCTCTTATTCCCTCCTGCTTTCGCAGTCTGCCCCCTTTTTTTCCTCTACATCTGCTTCTCTCCTCTGCCACCCCCACCCCCACAATAGAAACAATAGCACCACCATCATGCCTTTTTACACAACTAAACATGTGCTGTTCTTTGACTTTGTCTGCTTTCTGGACTTTCTGCTTTCTCAACTCAAAAAGAAACTTAAAAAAATATTAATAAGTCCAAAATTTGCCCATTTTTCACAGTAATGTACCACAATCTTAGCTTAAAAAATGACATGTTCTTCAGATTTAACACACATAACATTCCTTTTCTCAGGACCAAATGAGTTGAAATGTCAGTTTCTGGAGAGAAACACGTTCCTTTGATCTTTTGCAGCACAGTGAGCAACTGAGCCAAATCTGTAAGAAAAATGGCTTGAAGAACAAGTAGAACCTTTCTGATTTGTTTTCCTGTGTGTCACCGCTCTTTCAGTTGTCTCTTTAGCAATAATCAGAGGACCTGCACCTTTAGGAAGTTGGTGCTTGACTCACTTCTCTAGAACTTCGTCCACAAAATCATTTACGCTAGCGTTTAAGAAATTACATCACCAAGACTTAAGCAAGATAGGGGAAAACTTTCTTTGCTGTCAGTTCACAGAAGCGGTGCTATGACACCAACATGTGTTGCTGTCATTTTTCTAGAGAAGTCCCACAGATGCACCAGTCCTGCGTGGACTTTACACACATCCTGCAGTTTAAAGTCACCCAGTGCAAAACAAGAATCTGAGTCAGAGTGTGGGCTGTGTTGGTGAATCAAGAGATTTTCCAGGAGGAGGTTAAACCTTAGATGTACAACAGCATTCAGCCCAGAGTTCTGCTCCACACGATGGCTGTCAGACACTTCAAGTAGGACTAATGTGCTGCTAGCCCTTTGTTTTCAGGCACACGCTGTACAGTAAGTTAGAAGTTACTGAAAATTCACTCTGAAAAGATCCAGAACCCAGTCAGATACATCTGTCTGATAAATCCATCTGAAAGCTGGAATAACTGAGAAATTCCTGACCTGCATCTTAACCTGGTTCATCAAAGGCTCAAAGCACCAGTTTTATGGCTTATTGTTGTAAAGTGGATGAACCCCGTTGTCCGTTACCTGAGAAGGTTTTTAAAATACATCCAGAATTGCCATTGTTCTTGTCTTCCTGATTACAACCTGATAAGCCCACTCTTTTATTTCAGCTTAAAAGTCTGCTTCTTCTCATAATGATACTGATACCAAACAAAAAAACAAAACATGTTAGGAGTAAGTAACAAAAAATCTTCCTTGCTCGTTTTCTGTTTAGTCATGATTACAGGTTTGTCACTGATTGATTTTTTGTAATGCAAATATTTTATCCATGGTTTTGGAGATAAAGCTGATTTTATCCCTCATAACCCCTGAGCAAGTTTTAGAGAGAGAGTGCCACGAGAAAAAAAATGTCAAGAAGGGAGTTCAAAGGGACCTCCGAGGGCACAAGATGCAAAGATTAGTCATGTAACTGTAATTGTTGCATGACACAATCTACACACGGAGCACACTTAATGAACAGGAAAAATCTCATCTGAATGTCTGTTTCCACAAAACACTGTTCACGTACTGTAAAGAAATGAAAATGTGACGTGCTCCAGAAAACTGGAACTAGTAACCAACTACAAGTTCATTTTCATGGTATAAATCTGACTACTCTGTAACAGGCAGTCATTGAGTTGATAAATCACTATATTCCTCTGTTGTAAATTGCTTTGGATAAAAGCCTCTGCTAAAGGTAGTGTAATGTAACAAATCATAAACCACACCAGTGTTCGTTCCACTGAGCATGGCAGCACCATCTCAACAAGTCCAATGGTAAAACAGGACCTTTACAATTCAAACTGTGGGAAAATCTTTCACTGGCCTTCATTATTGTTTTTCAATGTGGCCATCCCATTTATAAGTCAGAATTTCCTCTCACAGCTGGATTGTTTTATTTACAATAAAAGGGTATACTATATCGGGAAGGAAGGGGTTCATTGTGTTATAAACAATGGTTACGTCAACAAAACATACATCTGGATAAAGTATTTCAAGGTACCTTGTACTGCTAATTACTTCAGGGAAACTCCACCTGCACTGCTATTTTCAGCAAGCAGATGAACAACCATGAGGGAATTGCTATTGTTATGAAAAAGTCGCATCAGTTAGATTTTCAATTTTGATAAATTGTTGCTTGTATCAAGAATAGTAGGAAATTATAATGATTGATTATTAGCATTTGATTGCTTATAATGATGTGCTTTAAATTTGTGATTCTCAGTTAGGCTATGAGATAAATAAATTTTACCTGCTTCAGTCCTGTCTGTTGCGGCGGATTGACGTCTTGTTGAGTATCGGAGAACATGACTAACATAAACATCTACACAGCTGGAACGGTAACTCGCTCCAATTTTATTTATGTCTATACCAAATCTGATCGTCAGGGTATTTCAGGAACATGACACATTTTAAAGGAGAAGGCATTATGCTGTCAGAGGAAGCTCTTTCAGTCCCACTAGAAGACTGACCAATTACAACTGACAGCAACTTTTCTGAAATAATTTAGCTGGTAAATCTCAGAGAAGTTACACTTCAGGGACCTAATTTGGATTCTAAAAGACTTAATTGGCAGTTTGAGTCGATACATAATTCAGTTTAGGGAAGTATTTGTATACTTGAACCAGAATAAAAGAGTGAAAACATCGTTCCTTAATTGATATGAGTGAGAAATGAAGATGGAAATTGTTAAAAAAACAAAACAAAACAAAAAAGGCCAGGAAAGATTCAGCAGGCAAACAGAAACAGAATACCTGTCTCTGCCTCTTGATCTGCAACTGGTTACTGGTTCTATTGGACAGGAAAAACTGGCAGCTTTGGACAGTCCTCCCAGTTCTACTGTTGGAGACATTAGTAGTCCATAAATGAGTCTGGAGTCAGAGAAACTGGAGCATGGCCACCCAGGGCTCTATGTGAAAGGAACATGGAGGAAATATGATCTTCCTGACATCACTCTCACCGCATTCCTTACATCCGGCGTGGAGGTTTCATGGTTGTTTGGGGTTGTTGCTCTAATTGTCAGTAGGCTTGCTGTAAAAGCCGTGGATAAATCTGCATGAATTTTTTACTAGAAGGGTGTGGCCCAGCCCAGGGTTGTTCATTCAGCCTTGGTGGAGGTATTCAGTTCTGACTTTTCCTTGTTTGATACAGAAGAAGTCATTAAAACATTGATGTAGTAAAATCCCAGTTTACCATGAAATGGGTTGCAGCTTGTGAGCTTGAACTGAAGGTTATATTCAGATGTTTTTCTGTAATCACCCTCAACTAGGGTTCAGCAATATGGCAAATAAGAAAAAAGAAAAAAAAATCAAGATGCTCTTTTTTTTTTTGTCCAATCCTGATTTTTATCACAAAACCAGTTTTAAGGCATCTGTACTGAAAACTAAAGAAAAAAAGAAAGCCTTTACATGCCCAAGCAAGACAGAAAAATCAAACAAACACAAAACCAGCATTTCAGAAACAGTGTGACTCCAAGTTGTGTGTGTGTGTCACGTTCATTGCATTCATGGTTAAATAGAAAAAAAAATCATAGTGGATGAGATTATGCTCTCAACTTTCCTCATATTGTCATAACAGTGTTATGGTCCTATTAACAGGTTGAACCCTGTGTGTAGAAGTGTGCATGCGCATGAGAGGCACATGGACAAGAGTGTCTGTGTGTGTGGCACGCTGATGTGAAGAAGTTGACCAGGAAGGTTTTAACAGCATAACTAGGCAGATTCAGCTGCATGTACAGCATCAGCACAGTAAATAAAAACACTCCAGCTCCTCCACCCGAAAGTGTCCAGGTCTTCTTCGGCAGGAGCAAAGTGAAGCTCCTCTGTTCTTGCGTTTATGGTCGGCAAACATGAAGAGTTTAAAATATATATGTCACTCTTATGATTTTCTTTGCATGTTAACGTCATACTGAATAAGTCGTTGGCCTGACAACGGGTGACGTCATCCTTTCCATGACGTGAAAGATGCGGTGCCAGCCACGTTTATTCAACTGTTTCTTCACTTGATCTTGTCATGCATGTTTGATCGAGTAAATAGGCTCACAGATGATCATCTTAATCGACATGAAATTCGTCCTACCCTATTCTCAACCGAACATCTGTCTGAATATCTAAATCTTAGGTGACAGAAAAATGTTCCTATAACCTAAAAACCAACCACATGGACAAAGCAAGAATTCCTTAAAGCAGATCACAGATTAAAATCTGGAGAATTAAAATCAGGTATTTTAAATGATATCCTTAGCCCTAGTTTGGGAGTGATGGATTGTAGCCCTAACCAAAACAAACTTTAAACTTCAAGATATAACATGAACTTGATCTCACTACATGCTAGAAAAAAAGAAGCTTTTCTGTCCAAACAGATCACCACAACAACACTACAAGTTAGTGAACAAACTTAAGGTCACTGACATAACCCCAGTTCTCAAAGTAGCATGAGTGAGACATCAAAACGAGTGCTATGAATGAGAATAAAAATAAAAGCTTTGACCAGATCAATCACTGATATTTTTGTTGACACAATAACTGCTGGTATGATCCTGGTGCATACTGCAACCACCTCTCAGCTAATAATCATGAGAATACCCAGCATGTTGTTGTTATTGTGTTTCTTTGTTTTGAGCGGGTGGGGGTGGGCTCTGCTGTCCTTGGAAGTGTTCTCCTCGTGGTGGTCACTGGTCCTGAATTTCTGCATCATGCCTGTGTTTTGTTTGGCTGTTTCAGTAGAGTCATGTTTGTGGGAGACAGCTCTTTTAAAGGCTCCTTTGGAGTGGATGGAAGGGTGGAAGATCATGCAAATTTTACATAAACATTGGTTTCATGCATCCACTTGCTGCAGTCTGACAAGCTGGGTTGTCCCAGATACGTTAGATCTGGCTCTCATGCAAGAACAGGTCGTTAATACAGGCAGACGGGTTTCTATAAAGCCTTGCCTAGCAACAGCACAGTACCACACTGGAACCGGAGGAACCCAGTTCTGTTTCAGTGTTTGTGTGGTGTTTCAACAATAGACTATTCAAACAACAGCCTTGTTAAAGCTTGTTCACATTTTAAAGATTGTTAAAAAAGAATAAAAGTTAGAAATGCTGCAAAGTTGAGTCATACAGTCCATCAGCTCCTCTCAGTGAGGTAGATCCAGAAGGCTTGATGAATGGTTGCAGATAGAGGGTGTAATGGAAGAGAATACATGGAGGATTAAATAAAGACAAGCAGGAAAAGACATTTAAGTAAATGGATTTTTTGAGAGCATAAATTTCAAAGTGAGAAAATGCATTAGGCAGAAAGGACAGATAGATGGCAGAGAGCCAGGACTATAAGAACTGTGGGACACTGGACCGCAATATAAGAAATGGAGGGAGCACTTGCCAAGATATTGATTTATAAATTACCCATACTTGTGTGGTTCCATGAGTAAAAAGGATGTGGGGGATGGAGTATTCCAAGTACAGCACCAGTTAGTGGTCTGCAATTAAATTATGCCCGAGCTGACAAGCAGAAGTAATGATGCTGGGCCTGAACACAGAGCTGCACTTCCAGGCTGAACCGATCACGAGACAAAGAGACAGAGAGAGATCAGCCCGGTTCCTTCCCACATCTCTACGACGAAGACTATAACCTCTATATCAAATCAGTAAAGAAGATTTCATGTCATTCTGGCTTTTTAGTTAAAAAAAAAAAAAAGATTTTTCTTTTTTAAACCAGTTTTGATATCATGACATTTTTCTATAATTAACAAGTAAACTAGCTAGCTAGCTTTATCCTCTGATGAGTAAAAGGACGAAAGAGCGACTTGTATTGCTAGTTGTTGAAAGGCTAAAGATAGATAGGTACTTTATTGTCACTGTATCAGTGAACATTTACAATGAAATTTGGTGCTCAAAAGCAGCTTTTTGCTGTTGGTTACTGAATGCTACTAAAATAAGTATAAACAAAGTATTTCAATTGATTAAATAACTGTAAAACAATAACTTACAATAATATTAGTTGTAGTTTTGACAGCAGGGTTCCATGGCTTCAGACTCAAACTAATCTCTCCAAGCTTTACCGATAAAACCAACCAATCTCCTGTGGTGTACTGTAACGCAAACCAGCACAATTTAGAAAACATGTTTTGTTTTTTTTTTACTAACAAATGTTAATAAACACAGGAGAGAGCTTGTGTGTGTGAGAGAGAGAGAGAACATACACACAAGCTCTCAAGAGAACAAAGACCTAACGTGAGTCTGTCGTCCTACCAGACAAGACGTCATCGTGTCAATAAACCCTCCTCTGTCCTTTTTACTGCACTTGGTCTCTTGAACTATTGCTTAGTTTTTCAAACTAAAACATTATTTGGATCCTCTTGTGACTTTACAGCCCCAAAGTCGATGAGGATAAAAAATGATGACAAGACTGTTATTTATCACATTTGTTGGAAATTTCCTTTTTGCAGCAGCAAATTGAATATAAAAATAGACACGTTATACATTTCTATATAGCACCTCAGACAACCGGGTGTGGGCTTTGTCATTACCTACGATCTTCCAGAACCACACATCCAGCGTTTGTGTCCTGTTGTACTCTGGTTAAGCAGTTGTGTGGAGGTTACACAGGAACCAGGCTTCATACATCATCATTTACTGCATTCATGCATTTAAACCAGCGCAACGCTGTGACTGTTTTCTTGGAGCGCTGCGTGCGCTGATTTGTATTTCCAAACGGTTTCAAATCCACTGCTTCTCGGTTCTGGATACAGTCCATGCTAGCATTGTCTACATTTTTTTGTTCCTTCGGATGAGAAAGATTTAAAGGAGAGGAACACTATTTTTCGAGATAGAGTTGTTCAGATCCACACATCTTTCTTTCCCAGGTCAAACTCTTCATTTTCCATCAAGTCAAATAAACACGAGACAGGAAACAGAACCATATTAAAGTCTATACAGAAGTTGTGTGGAAGAAAATAAAGACACTTAAAGAAAATGGAAGAAGGGGGAAAGTGAAGTGGTTTCATGACTCCCTTTCTACTGGTAGCAAAGCCAGATGGCGCCACCTGCTGTTTATCCACTGTCATTGCATATATATGTGTTAAGGGGAGTTGGAGAAAAGGGTGAATGATACAGGATTTTTAAAATGATATTTTATCCAAACTTCTGAAAGTTTGTGATTTTGGTTTTAGCCTGCTTTGGAAGTCTTTCATCTGCAGAATAATTCAGCAGGAGATGTTTACTGTACATATTTCATCTGTCTGTTCCAGGTGTCCACATCCTGATTGCAGTCGGGGCAGTGATGATGGTGGTCGGTTTCCTTGGATGTTACGGTGCCATTCAGGAGTCTCAGTGTTTGTTAGGAACTGTAAGTTGCACACTTTAAGGCTCTCCGTGGAGTTTTAGAGCTCCAGTTGAGGAGTAAGGCAGATGTTTGAACTTCCATGGCGTTGCAATTTAATTTAATGAAGGATACACAATGTACTCAGTGAGTCACATTCAATAAAAACATGTTTTTCTTATAATCCTTATCATGCATGAATTATTAGAAAATGCAATGATTAAAAAAAAACCAATTAGTTACTTCTTAAGAGATATAAAGTAAGGTTCCTATTTAATTTTTTTTATAGTCATTTTTTTAAGAAGTTGCTTTTGCACATCTGTCAAGACTATACATGTTTTTCATAGATTAGTAATGATGAGCACAAGCTGATTGTTTTCCCCTCTCGTGTATTTGACAGATTCAAAAGCTTAAGCTTCTAAGACGTTTAAGAATTATTCAAAATTTGATGTAACACCTTTTAAATTTCACTCATGCCCACCTGGGTGGAAGTACAGATTTGAATTATCAGCTCCAAAAACGAGTGGAAAGACAGACAAATGGTAGTTTTTTTTCAGCAGATTGAAGGGATGTGGGTTGAGTCCCTAATGTCCACCAAAGTTGTTGATGTCTACCTAAAAGCTCCAAACTCAAGCAGGTATAAGAAAGCAGATGCTTTAGTGGCTCTTTTACATGAGCCAGATGTGTAATTGTCTTTTACAGCTTTAGTAATAGTAACGCTCCAGTGAAATGCTTAAATGCACCCTGCTTCTTTTCTGTTGTGCAGTTCTTCGCCTGCCTGGTGATCCTGTTTGCCTGTGAAGTCGCAGCTGGAATCTGGGGTTACATGCACAAAGACACTGTAAGCCTGCAAGCAAACTCCACATATCGAAACAGACACGCAACCTTGATCTCAAGACCGGGGACACGTCACGAGTCAGAAACGACGCCTGATTAAAATCCAGTCTGACATAAATTTAAGACGGGAGTGTGATATTGTTTCTATTTACATGTACAATGATCACACCAGGAGATAGTCATATATTTCCCTTATTTCCTTCCACTCTGTGTGTCATTTTTTGAAACTCACTAATAATACAAATCTGTGGACAGCTTAACCTAACTCATGAATATTGCTAAAATCAAGTTGAAGATACTTTTACTCACACACTCAAAGTTCTCAGTCTTGGCATTTTTGTTCTGTTTTCATTGAAGGGCTCGAGTAATCTTAGTTATCACTGCACTCTGTTTGCTTTTCTTTGTCATTTTTCAGAAGCAGAATCTTCAACTTCCTGTTAGCAAAAAGCTTGAATGCAGATTTTTGCATCTTCCCAGTTCAGAGTATGGTGTTGTTGTTGTTTTCTCAGGTTTCAGAGGAGATTACTGTGTTTTATGATAAAGTCTATGACGAGGCCATGACAGACCAAGTCATCAAACAGGAACGTAAGACGGCTTTAGCCAACATCCTCAAGATCTTCCATGAGACGGTAATACATTTCCCTTTGGAGATTAATAAAGTATTTTTGAACTGAATCATATGATCACATCCAGCAAACTATGACTCTTCTATTTATCTGACTTTTAGCACAACAAAAGAATAAAACAAAAGTACCTTTAACAGAATGAAAAGGTGATGTTTTAATGGAATCATACTCGTGTGAACTGGGCACATGGACGTATAACATGGCAGCAGTTGAAAAGCTGCTTAAGAACATATTTACAAGGTGAACTTGTGGTTCTTGTGTTTCAGCTGAACTGCTGTGGAAAAGGTCAGGGAACGTCGCTTTTTACCCAGCTGTCAGACCGGCTGGGCATAACCAACATCTGCCCCGCCCAGCAGTTCTCAGCCGTAAGTGATGATGATGATGATGATTAGCAGTCAGTGATATGACGTTAAGAACTATCATAAAAATAGTTATATTTCACAATGTCTTTCTTTTATCTTTTTCTTTCTGGTTGTCTTTTATTTGTCATTTTTATTTCCTTCCTTCTCTTTTCTTTTGTTCTTTTTCTGTCTTTTTTCTTCCTTTCTTTATTGGCACATTTGAACTCTCTGTGGTAACAAAAGGAACAAGCATATAGAGTAAAATCTCAGCGTAACTGTTGGCTCGTAGATGGGAGTGATGGGGATGCTGTATCACAGGATGAAGGCAGTCGCAGGGAAGATGCAAACTTCATACCGATTTAATGTGAACCCCTCGTCTATCTACGACCCACTGACGAACCCCAAACCCTGAAAGCAGCTGGGATAAACTCATCAATGTGTACAATGAAAAATGTTGAATATATTCCTAAAACCTTAAAGCTGGATTTCAAAGCTGTGGACAGGGTAAAACTTCTCAGTTGACCTGAGAGCTCTGAATGTCTCATAACGTCCTACTAAATCACAGATACAAAAAGTGAACAAATCATTTGATTTTTAAAAAATCCATCTTCTAGCCTGAGCTGATCATTAAAAATAGCCATGATTAAGTCTTTTTTAGATAGATATTTTTATTTATTTCTCATACATGTGCCCTGAAGCACAGAAAAAGAGGTTTCTCTGATTTTAAGTGTTTCTCTAGATTTTAAGCGTTTCTCTAGATATTAACAGCTCCACCTGATTGAGGAGGGTAACTGTGATGAAGGTCTGAATATATGTGATTGGAGCTGATAAATGGCATTTGTGCTGCTCAGGAACCGAGTTTGAAGTTCTTGGCATCTCTTTCACATTATTGAAATGACTGGGGTCCAGTCAGAGACCTTCCAGGATCGTCTTTTATTCTGTTTGTTCAGTACCTAGCCAGTCGTTTTTCTTTGAGGACTTTGCAGCTTCAAGGAAGAATTTGACATCATTCAAAGTAAAGTTGAAGCAGTGAAGTTTAGTCACTTTAAATACACTTCTCACATTGTTTCGAAACAAAAATAGTTTTATATAACAAAAGATCTGTGTTTGAGAATTATTCCAACAATTAACATCAAAAACAGCATTAAGGATGCATGTCTCACACTTTTAGACAAGGTTGCCAAGCAACTTATTCTTCACACCCACACACACAGATTTTATGTATGGACTTCTCTTCTGCTTATAAGACTGTACATATACACACCTTCACACATCAGCTCACAGAGCTTTCAGGTTCACCCAACACTGTGTTTTATGGATTCAGAGTTTTTTATCTGCAAGGCCACAACAGGTGCTTTTAAATGGTTTTAAATCCAGCAGCTCCAAGGTTGTGTTCTGTCCCCACTCCTGTTCTCCACCTACACAAATAACCTCACCTGTGACAGGGAAGGTGTGACTCTTTAAATATGCAGACAACATGGACCTGGTGGCCCACCTGACACATACTCCTGTACTGACCTGATACCAGCAGGCAGTTAGTGATTTAGCTCAGGCTTTGACTCAGTACCCTTTGGAGCCAAACACCACCAAAACTAAGGAGCTGTACTGTGGGGGCAAAAAGAGAGTCTCTTAAACACCCCTCAGCATTCAGGGTCAACTTATTAAGCAAGTCTCAGTTTTTAACTACCTGGGAACAGTTTTGTTTTGTTTTTTGACATCATGTTGAGTCTGTTTATAAGAAGTCACAACAGCGCCTTCACCTCCTGAGGAAATGAAGAACCTTTCATGTCAGCA
>JAOWBL010030023.1:0-30025 GCA_028564865.1 Zenarchopterus dispar
TGTGTGTGTGTGTGTGTGTGTGTGTGTGTGTGTGTATATATATATATATATATATATATATATATATATATATAAAACACATCCCTTTTCTGACTACAATACAGCCTTATCCTTGGTTACTAAAGCCACAGTCTTAAACAAGTGGGCTGAAAGTGCCTCAAAGGCAGAAGTGTCCTTTATTTATAATTCCCACAGAAAATTAGATTATATATAAGAGAATAAAGCAGAAAAAGGGGAAATATGTCTGACTGAGTTGATGTATTACTCATTAACATTCATTCCTGTGGAATAGAGGATTTATTTGAAATTTGATGTCACCACAGGAACCAAAACAAACTAAACACATCTAAATTTCAGACAAAATTAACAGCACATTAAGATTTTTTGCTGTGTGCATCAATATGTTTTCATAAGTACAGCTGTTCATAATTTCCCAAACACTTTTATGCGCACTTAACTGCCTGAGCTGGATTGTCAGTGTTCAGTTTTGAACCATAGGTTGACATGAAAGAAAGACGCATTATCCTGTTAGGTGAAGTATTTTGAAGCAGAGCATGAGGTCTGAGGGTGATGTGAATCTCGTGGCTGGTAATAAAGTGCACCAGACTGGGATCTGTTCTCGTTTGTCAGGAAAGCAGGAAATATGCTTCCCTTAACAGTCAGCGAAAACCCTCCCTGAAAAATTACATTCACTTCAGTTACTTAAAAAACAAAAATAAATCATAAATCATCATTATTAAATGTCCCGTGACCCTGTAAAAAGGATACAGAGGGTATAGAAAATGGATGGATGGATTATTAAATGTGACCGATGGTATCTTCAGCACGACACAGATGTCTGCTCTTTTCCCAGATAGACTGTTTAGCTTGGCAAAATCGTTGTTGAAATCTATTATTTCCACTTAAAGCTGCACTCAGCAGACGGATGCTCTGGGTAAATGCTGTAATGGAGTTAAGAGTCTATTTTAGCTTGGAGACAACATTTTCTCATTCCAGACACTGAGGGGAGACACATCAGTTAGCCGTATAAGCATGAGGAAGTGACTGAATTAAACAATCTTGATGCAAAGGAACTTCTAAGGTGGTGGCGTCTATCAAGTAGCAACTTACTTGTAAGTTCTTGAAGCTGATTTTTTGAAGGTTGAAAAACTGGTAATGCCAAATCTCTGACCAATTTGGCCAACTTGTGATGAACAGATGCATAGATGAAAGCACTTCTAAATTTGCAGGTATTTCAGCATTCCTACAAGAAACTGCTGAAAACGGTGTCGCTTGCTATGCTGGAAATGTTTTGGAGCACATTGCAGACATATGATGTAACATCCTGTAGAGGTCACAGATGACCAGTCAGAGTGCCCTTACCCACTCCTCTAATGATGACTAATGATTTTTCCGTGAGATAAGGTTTTTTTTGTGTGTTAGGCAGCATCTTGGTGGTAAAAAGTTGATCCTGACAGTAATATGGATGTTACTGTGTCACCTGCTATCTACATAAACATTGCTGCAGACCACGTATGTTTCTGTATGGCAACAATTTCAACAGTTTCATGTTTACAGTGACTAACATAACTCCATCAAACTGAATCACAGGTTCTTCTACAACAGGTGTTCAAACATGTATTGCAATAATTTTCACAAAAACACAACTACATGTTCTAGCTAATCTGGGAATTTGCATGAATCACTATCTTTGCATTTTTAAAATGTCTTTGCACTGTTTCCCAGAATGAAGACTGCACATGCCCGCTCCTGCTGCTGCTGCAATGTTCTCTGAGCTTGAATAATTCAATATTGTTCACTGTCTGCTCCTGTTGTGTATTGCATGGTTAAGAACCAGTGAAGGGGAAGGCTCAGTGCATGGGGACAGGCCTTGTTTTCTACGCCTACAGCCAAGCGTGTGTCTGTTACGTAAGGAAGGGGACTTGGAAGGCCAGAATATAAAATCCGCTGTTAATTTGTCATCATGGCTCTTCTTTTTCCACATTCTTATTTTAACTGTGGCATAAGCAAGCCAGAAATCGGATTTTTAATGAGTGGCTTGATCATCTTTCCAAATAGATCTGTGTTATTAGTTAGTTTTCAGTTTTCCTTTAGTTTCAGCCGTTGTGTCTTTTTTTTCAGTTTTTTATTTGTATCTTTCATCTGGAATTTATCTCTCTAAATCATTGTGAACAGATGAAACCACAGCTTTTTAATGCAAGTGATCTGCTGCTTTCATCAAATGTACAGCAAAATGGCCAAACAGAAACAAAGGATACAGCGTGTGCATTGCAAAGTGGGGACATGTGGTCATTTTTTTCATTAGGAACAGAAATAAATCTTGCTAAAGTCCACTCACCAGCTGTTCAGCTGAGTTGCACTAATCTCCATCACATGCACAAGGAGGCATCATGCCGGCTGAGATTCATACTGCGGGGCTCCATGGCAATATTTATATATCAGATGCTGTACATGATGTTTCTATAATGGCTGAAGCATATTGCAGTCTGACCAAGTCATCAAGTCACCTTGTTGATGAGATCACATCATAGTCTCCTCCATGGAACGCCCTGCATGGTAATTATGAATTAGTGCACTATGTAGTGAGAAGGGGGTAAATTTATTACATATTTTCTTCTCCCTGTGAGGACATGAGGCATGCAAAGAAGAAAGAAAATATGAGTAGACAGCAACCAAAACTGACCAAAAGTAAGAACTTTTGGTTCTTGTGAATCAGTCTAAAGTAATGTCAAAATGTACTCTACAGGGTCAGGAGTCATTTGACATACCAGTTAAAGTTTTCACAGAAGACAGACAAGCTTCAGCATTTCCAGCACCTTCAGCAGTCTCTTTCTCTAGCTCTGTGTCTCCTAGATTCACATTTGAGGAACTGTCAACTTTGGAGGGAGAATTTTTCTTCCAATCACAGAGGTGATGTATAGCAACCATTGCATTTGGACCCTTGTCTGAGGAAGATCAGAAACATTGACTGTCACGAGTGTGCTGTAATGAATGAAAATGTGCCTTGCCTAACAGCTGTTAATCTGTTTAACTTAATAACAGTGAGAGATTTCCCAAGTCATAATGATATAGCGTGTAAACCTATTGGGCTGAAGAACACATTAAAATTCAATTAATGGTTTAAACTTTTTTTTAGATAGAGAAAAGGCTACAATCTAAGATTATACTCCATGTGTGACAGATTGTTTAAAAAAATTGACAAAATAATTATCAAGGTGTTCTTGAACCATGTGCCCTCTTATAAATTTCCTCTTGTGTCTATTTTAACAAAGCTAATGCCATGGTGACATATTAAATGGTATTTTGATGCTACTTGATACAACTAGAATACATTTTCCAAATTGTTACAAGTTTTAATAGTTTGCCAGAGGTGTTAAAATGTTGTATTAATGTTTTCTCTTTTATGGGCCCTGTTTCAGAGTAGGTAAACACTTAAAGCACCGAACAAGTACGTGATTCAATCACATCATATATGTTTGTGAAAGAACCAATGTTTGTGCTGCAGTGCTTATTGCATAAGTGCAGAGGAACAATGTATGTGATGTGAAATATTTTGCAAAGTGAATAATGGGACTGAATGAAACAGCTCATGCAATTGTAGCATGGTCTCTTTGTATCCGCCACTAAAAGCTTTGAAACTGCATGTTTTATTGTATTATAGAGTGCTAAGGCTTTAAACTTACTGGTTAATATTTCATTACTGTGTAAGGATTGTGGACTCTTAGCATGCCTGAAAATTAACAGCCTGATTATCATCACTCATAAGACTAAACAAAGTGAGTTTTATGCAATACTGGATGCTTTGTATTCATTGTTTTATCAGTTATTTCCCTGAGGTTTGGCTTCAAATACCACTAAAAGGCAGGCCTTTCTCATTTGTCTTCATGAACTGGCTCAGTAAATAGATTTCACTGTTTTCTTTCTTATATACTCAAATAAAGAGTTTGCTCAAATTACTTTTGAACAATTTGAACATTCTCTCCTGATTGTGATACTGTAACTCTCATGAGAATTGGAGTGGGTAAGTCAAGCCCAGGAGTGGCAAGGAATTTGAAGCATTTCATGTGACTGTTAGTAAGTGCCTGTCCATCTAGTTGACAAGCATTTCTCAATATGTGTATTGATGTGTAGCTTGTGCTTGTGTTTTTGTGTGCTTGTGAAACGTAACCGGTCACAGTGGCCATTTCAAAGTCCACATTGAGTCAAGAGCAGTTAAAATCCTCAGAAGTGGATTGTAAGTGTAATGTTCTAGGAAGCTTTGTGAAACAGTGTACCTATCAGGTCAGTGGTAAAATTCAGGTTGAACATTCTTAAAGATCAATGCAAAGAATTATTGTAACATGTAACAGAATCAACACAAGAAACGCAATCATAGCTGTTTATTTTTAACTGTTTGTGAGACTCTGGGGGGGAAAGAAATCCTCCAGCATTCAAAATCAAAAACTGTTCCTGCAATAGACAACAAGCTGGAGATTTATTAGTGTTTGCAAAAAAGAAAAACAAAAAGAAAAATGAAGCACTAAGTAATTCCTGTAACCTAACACTTGACACAAATTTGTTGTGATTCTTTGGTGAAATGTTTGATTTCATTTGAGCAAACTGGCAATACTAATTCCTGCAGCATTCAAAATCAAATACTGTTCATGCAATAGACTACAAGTTGCAGCTTGATTAGAGTTTGCAAAAAAGAAAAAAAAACAAAAAAGAAAAGTGAAGCACTAAATAATCAAAAAGCAACAGAAGTACAGTGAATGACATGTTCTCATCTACAATCATTGTATGTTCTCCACTATTATAGGTGCAACCACAGCTGACATGGCATCCGTAAAGGCTTGCAAAATGGTTTACCTATCAGGTCAGAGCCCAAATTTTAATGAACTCTTATGGATAGCTCCATAGTGGGGTGACCTCATTCCATTTGGATTGACAGGTATTGAACAACTGTAAATTAATGCACAAGTTCAAAATGCTAACACTCAGATAGCCTCTGAACATACTCTGTCCAGTGGGATTGGTTTGAAACAACAAACCTGAAAGATGCTTACTTTCTCAGTAAATATGAACAATTTAGTTGTGCTACAGTTAAAGCTTAACCAGGCAATTCAATTTGACTCCTTTTGCTTTGTCTCAGTAAACGTGGACACAAGACTTAATTACTGACCAACTACACGTTGGTAGCCATCCTTTAAAGAAACAAACAAACAAACAAACAAAAAAGAAACTTATGAAAGCAATAAAAAAATGATAATTTACTGAAAATAGACAAATGAAAATCAGACACTTTTTGAACTGTGTTTCAGCAAAATTATTTTTAAAAAAGAAACAGAAAAAAACTAGCTGGCCTTGAGAAAGTAAATGATAACCCCAGAAAAGACTAGAAATAACTTAGCCACAGTGACATGTTAAACTAAAGAGATGTAATTAACATCACAGGTATCTTCAATCTTGCAGTCAGTCAGTCTTTGTCTTTAAAGGGTGAAAAATCATCTGCTGTTTGATGGTGTTCACCACATTGAAAATGGACCAGAGAAAGCAAAAGAGAGAGATGCCTGCGGAGAAATTATACACAAGCATGTTAAAGATAAAGACTATGAGACCATCTCCAAGCAGCTTGGTGTTCCTGCGACTACAGTTGTATATTTCATTCAGAATTATAGTCAATAGGACTGAAGGCAACCTTCGTGGACATGGGCCCAAAAAGGAAAATTGGTGGCTTATTAAGGAGATGGTAGTATGAATGGTAATCAAGGAGACCAAAATAATGTCTGAAGAGATTCAAGATGAACTCCAAGGTCAAGATACATCGGTGTCAGATCACACCACCATCAGTGTTTGAATCAAAGTGGATGACCAGCACATTTCTACTGTACAAAAGGAATAGAAGCATTCAGTCATTAAAACAGTCAGTCACATTACAGATTAACAATCCACAAAACTTCTGGAAATCCTTTGGACAGATGAGACAAAAGTGGAGCTTTTTGACAAGTTATATCAGCTCAATGTTGAGATGTAAAAATGAAACATTCAAAGAAAACAAGTCTACACGTAATATGAAACAGAACTGTGGAAAAAACTGAAACCTGAAGTCTGGAGAAAAAAAAATCCTTCAAACCTGAGACAACTGGAGCCTTTTGCTCATGAGGAGTGGATCAAAATACCTATATATAGGTGAAAGTCTCATTAGGAATTACAGGAATGGCTCAGTTACAGTAAGTGTTTCAGAAGGTTGGACAACAAAATATTAAATTGAGGTGCCCAAGCTAATTTGTCCAGGCCAGTTTCTTTCTTTCTTATTTTTTCTCTCATGGTTCTGTTTAACCACAATTTAAAAGCAATACCTAATTTTCTTCACTTAGTTTTTTTGTAAAGGACAATGTACTATTACTTTTGTCAATTTCAAGTTAATTCAGAAATCATTGTGTTTTTGCTTTCTTGAAACTTCAGACAACTGTTTTCAACTTGTTAGCACAAGATTTTTCAAGATGGTCTATTATACCACAAACCAGAACATCAGATAAACTACAACTAGTGACGTACACATACTTGCAGCTCTATACATTACACGCATCTTGTACAGGCCCCCTTAATTTTTTCCCTCTTCTTTGTATAGGTTTCTTCTAATACTTAAAATTAAATCCAGTGACTTCAATTTTGAAATTGAGCAGAAATCGGTTTAGTTTGGTTTCAGTCAGACAAACATGTATACATGTTTTTTAAAATTACATTTTCAGTACTTGGCTAGATGGATGTTTGGTTTCATTTCATTTCGTAAATGCACCGAGTGGGTAGAGAAGGTCATCTTCCAGCACACTGAGAAACCCACCAAAGAGTTTATTGTATTACCTAGACAAAGTTACACGGGCACTGGTAAAGTGTGGACCATTTCTGTTGCAATCCACCTGGGATTATGCAGTTTTTGAAGTTCACCTTCCAGATCATCATCTATTACTACCTAATGTTGACCTTCAGCCTGTTGGTTACCCCTCTTTAAATGTGTTGAATCAGCATTAATTCTTTACAGTAACTGACATATTTTGGATTACCAGGACTACTGGGCCCTGATAAGCTTCATGGCACCAGAGAACAGTGCAACTATCGGTATTTCTATCACCCATTCAATTGATGTTTTTCCTGTGAGTAGAAAAGCAGAAAAGCTCACAAAACAGCAGTCAGCGTTTTTTATTTGCTGGTCTAGGAATATTGTCTGTGTCAGGCCAAGTTCATCTTTTTGATAATAGAGTGAATGTGTTTCACCACTGCTTTGCTCAGTTGAAGCTGTTCTGGTCAAAACTGACAATACAATAGCATTTAAATACATAAATTGATGTGGAGATGCCTGTTTGCTTTGGCTGTCCAAACTGTCTCCCTGTCTGTTGTTGGGGTACATTGTTCATATCTATCAGGTTGGTTGGATCTCCTTGCTACTGCAGCTAATACTCAATTTGTGTATTCTTTTCCTGTTTCCACAATGAATCAGAGCACCTGTATAGGCACAGATGCCCTGCAGCATGCCTATGGCCCAGGACGCTCAGGTTTGTGTTGTGTGGCGAAGAGATTGTGGCAGACCCAAACGCAGGAGACAAGAATGACAGAAATACAAAAATCAAAAATCATTTAATGAAACAAAAAGGCAACACAAGCATGGATCCACCAAAACTTAAAATACCTTACAGCCAAAACCAACTCCAAGATACTACGGACTAGCTGGGAGCAAGGGAAAGACAAGGGAGGATATAAAAACAGCACTAAGGAGACACAGGTGCAAACACTCAGAGCAGACAGGAGCAAGGGAAGTCTAACTATAACTGAACACAGGGACACAGACCTTCAAAATAAAACAAGATCTAACCAAAAACTAAACCCACATCAGTTTAAGTTTCTCCAAGTGCAGTTGTTATTGCTAATTTTCTTATTGCTAATTAAAAGCATGCAAAAGTGGTATGTTTATCATTTTCATGGCCTTACAATGGCCTGCCTAACAATATGTCGGAAAAAAAATCACTTTCCAGCATCTGGCATTTTCTTCTCTTCTGTGATCTCCTCTATCAAGCAAGGGGAAAGATATTTCATCTGAGCTCAGAGCTGTGGCAGCTGCATGTGTACTTATTGAAAGAGACAACTAAATGGCTAAAGACCAAGGCCTCAGCTGTGGTGGCAACAACCCAGAGCGTGAGAGCATTTTCCATAGGAGGTTTTACTGTGATGTCATAACTGAACAGTTGAGTCAGGACTGAAATGTTGTCCTGTTTAGGGGTTCTGTAGTGGACACAAAAATGGGGCAAATGTGAAAACTATTAATTGGTCTACAATTTGATTACATATTGAGTGCTTTATTTCAAATCCACTGTGGTGGTGTATAAAGGCATAATCATAAAAATTCTGTCATTGCCCAAAATACTTCTCACCTGATCCCTTCTTGCTCTGTCCAAACTGAACCAGCTCCAAATACTTCTGGACCTAACTGTAAGAATTGTGCAAACATGGACAAGAAAATTAAAATGGTATGATCATACTCTGGTGCTTTAAGACAGAAATGCTGTAAATCACAAACAGGAGATCTAAAAGTGTCACATTTAAGTTACAGTGAAAACTTGCTAAACCGTCAGATATAATGGGAGGGAAAGCTGTATTTCATGCATTACTATCCAGGCCATTGCCCTCACAGGGGTAGTATTCCAGTTGCTGGACTTTATCTGGACAGACAGGAAACACAGACAGCCTGTTTTCCTTTGCAGTGGCATGTGTTGCTCACCTGATTCTCTCCTGGCTCTGTCCAAACTGCAAGAGCTCCAGTTATTTTGCATTGCTGTAAATACTTTTGCACAGAGAAAAAGAGTTCTTTTTCTCTGCATAAAATTACATTGGTTTAATCAGAGAGAAACCTAATTGACCTACAAAGTGTGAACTTTTCAAAAGCTAAGGTGTGGGCCCTCATTGAAATGGACTTACAGTAAAAATGTCACACTTAAATCAAGCAGTGATAAGACAAACTCCTCGTTAAAATAAATATATAAACTAAATAACTCAGAGGTTTGTGTTCAAACTGTCATAATGAGACAAGTAGCTTGTGAAAGGCTTTTGTTCATGTCCAGGCTTTTGTAAAAGGGACAGGTTGTAATTTGCCCCCCTCCCTCTCTCTGGGTGATTTCCTCACATTGACTGATCCTCTTCTGCTTCAGCTGACAGAAATTTCCAGGAAGATGACAAGTTCACAGTAAATCTGTTTCAGGGACATTCATGAAGCTGCAATTCGGGTGTCTACTCCCCAAAGTCCTGTTTTAAACTTCCCATGGAAACGAAAATTTCCATGGAGACATACAGTTATTTGCAAGTACAAACCAGCAAGCGTTTTGCCCATTAAACAAGATTCAAAGTAAGGGTATTAACTATTCAGCTTGAAATACTTGAATCTTAATTTATATAAATCTTCAAGCTATATAAACCTGACAAAAACTTTAGAAAACACATTAAGAGGTGCCATTCTGCCCCATCTAGTTTAGTATTGCACCTTTAAGCATAAAACATAACGTGTACAGTAACGTGATGCCATAATAGTTGCTTCTTAAATTCTATTTTTTTAAATCTTTTTTTAAAACAGAAGTTAGTTATAATGTGGCTACATACATAGATTAGTTATATCAACAGAGTCGAGGGAATCATTGTAGGCCACATCAGTTATTGATGTATATTTTTAATATAAATGCAGCACGTTTTTAAAATTTACGCTCCCTTTAGTCTTTTTTAGTTGGTTGTTGAATTATCTCTAAAATACTTGTTATTAAAAACATATTTATTCAAGAATTTAAGTTTGACCACATTCTGAAACTGTCATTTTGAATTTCGTCTTTTCAGGAGGAGAAGATAAGGTGCAGCTGGATACAGTTAGTAAACTTTAGAGTTTAGTCTTAGGAAAAGCTTGAATAAAGCTACAATTCTGCGTGTACGGAAAGAAGAGGTCCCTGCTGCGTGTTTCTATTATTTGTGAATAAGGACAACAGGCTGCTGGAGGTCCCGGGGGATTAGACGCGCAGATCGCTGTAATCCGTTTGGAAGCGGGTGCTAGTCGGCGGACAGGGAGGAGCCTCGGGAACCGGTAAACGTGAGGTCGGGTTGGATTTTTCTGCCTGGAGTACCGGTGCGCATGCGCTTGTCGCCACCGTTTCTCCATCCCAAACGGAGAACTGAACTTGTCCCTTTACCTGCTTAAAGGCGCCGCTCTGTTGTAAGAAAAGCATAAAGGTTTTTTTTTTTTTTTTTTTTTTTCGTCTCTTAGAGAAAGTTTAAAAGTGAGGTACGGGACTGTGACAGGTTAGAGCTGTAAGATGAGAAAACGAGACTTCGGGGAGTGTTGTCAAAGATGAGGAAACAACAGTAGAGGCAGCCTCAGTCTGGATTCTGACCCGCTGATTTGCGCACGTGCGCTGGGAACGGCGCGCGTGGCCCGGGAGAGGACTGATTATGCTCCAGCTCGGACCCAAACACCCCGAAGTTTTCCGCGCGGGACACTGTCAGTGCTATGAATCTGCTGATCCTCACAGCGTCCCTCTTAACTAAAGAGTTTTGTCTGGACTTTAACCACCATGTCAAGAGTCATTCAGAAGAAGAACCACTGGATCACCAAAGTGAACGAGTGCGCGGTCAGCCGGGACGCGTGCGGGGAGCTGAACGTGGAGCTGCGCGGCGGCGCGGAGAATGGAGAGTTTCCATACATTGGACAAATTCGGGAGGATGCTGTGGTTTATCAGGACGGTAAACTCAGTGAGGGAGAACTGCTGCTGGAGGTCGAGGGCTCGCCTGTGTCTGGATTACCCCTTTATGACATTTTTACTGTGATCAACTGCTGCAAAGGTCCCGTCAGGTTAAAAACTGTCCGTCAAGGTGAGTGTGGAAAATATGGAAACTCATAAAAACTCAATTACATATATGTAATGGTTCCGAAATCCCAGTGAGGGTTGTTCAACATTACGAGCAATGTTAAAAAGCAGTTATGTGAAGTAGGGCAGAGAAGTGCCGCCGCCGCTGCTGCTGCTGTTCATCCTCCCTTCATTGCAGCCTGGAGTCTTCTCACACTTTGACATGAAGCTGCTCTGACAGTCATCCTGCCCTCATTTGTCCAGCATCGCTAAAGCCACTCTGGGCCAGACTTGCAGGGTCACAGATTAGGCCACTTACACAAACTATTAAAGCAATCACTGTGTACTGCTGCATTACCTCTGTGACAAGTCCCACACTCCTGAATCCTTTTTTATGGCTACTGTCACATTTGGTTTGCAGCTCATGTTTGTCTCTTTTAACCACTGCAAACAAATATTCACAAACTGTTTGAATAACTAACTTCCTTTGCAGTTTGAAGTCTAAAAAACTGTACAGTTTTGCAGAGTACAAGGAGAAATTCACAAATATCTACTTTTCTCAGACTCCATGTGCAAAACTCTTAAGTTTACTGACTGGCAACCACCTTTTTTGACAACTGTTCTCACTGCTTTTGCTCGGTTTGCATATTGAATCTTTACTTCTCCCTGTAAAATCACATTGTCTCTATGCAAACCGAGAGGGACTGCTTCTCATTAGAGTGAGACAGTTCTTATGGGCAGCAGTTATTTGTGGAAGTTGGTCATGTGTATTGGTTGAGCTTGACCCATTGCCCAAAGCCCGCTGCATCTGCATCTGTCAGTGAGACATCTAGAAAATGAGGGATGCAGTCTTTATTTCAGACATGATCTTCTTTTTTTTAAAAAAATTCCTATTTTTAGATCCCAATTCTGGCATAATATTAACTTAGTCTCCAAGTAAACAGTTAAATAAGTTAAATATTTATGCTGGAGATTTTCTTTTTTTCATGCTTATACAGTACATTCAATTTCTTGCTTACAGGTGCAGTGCACAATATTTGATAAAGGCTATAGTGGTTTCTCTCTAAGGAAATCATTAACTTTGTTATATAACTGTTTTTAGTGTCAGTCTAGCATCTTTCCTTTTCTGCTGTATCCCCATTTAGCTCCACAGCCTCTGAAATTGAAGTCTCACCCCACTGGTACAAGAAATCGGCAGTAACAATATTCTTACTTGTGTTTGCAGAACAGGTAATTGCTTTACATGTAATCAGATTGAGTATGCACCCCGAGAATCCACATTTTCTTAAAATTCTGCTGAAAGACGTTATGCTTCTGAAGAAAGCTGCAATGCTCTGAGCGTTCATATAAAGGATACCATGGTCCTGTGTCATCAGTTTCTTGCCTGAGTCAGCAGATTTTAGGTCTTTAATTAAAGAGGGATATTCTTTGATTATCTCTGTGGCTCACAAGACCTCCATTGTGCCTGGCAGGTTTAGCCATCCAAGCTGTCCCAGGCCAGATGACAGGCCAGTGGGACAGATCACATCTCTCTACTATTCTCTCCAAAGAGCTGTGGCTCATATTACGCGAGGCCACATCACCTCAGTATGGTAGCTGGAAACACTATCAGCATGTGCGTGTAGGCAGGTTGTGTGTTGTATAGTACCCACAGGTGTGGTGCTCCCACAGAGGAATGCAGGAAAAAACGCTGCCTGAAAGAAGTTTTTCCACTTTTTGGAGAACAGGGAACATTACATTCTTGGGGTTTGACACGTAATTGAAACTGAGTTATCTCAACCCCTGAACTCCCCTCTTTTGACATTGTGCGATATAAAGAGGAAATATAGCATTGCTCTTGAGCAAGTTATGTGTATTGTTAGCTAAAACCAGATATTTGTTATAAGAGATAGCTCTAACAACCTTGGTTTTTACTTAGTGCTGTTTTGAGGCCTTGTGTTATGTGAGCCCATTGTGTAGTTGTTTCAGTCAATGTAGTCCTGCTCCAATGCTTCCCCAGCCTCACTGTGAATGACAAACATTTAACAATCTACCAATGAATACGTGACATCTACACTACTGTAATATTATTCTCACTATCCTAGAAGTGGGAGGAAGGACAGGTCATTTCTGACATTTTGTGTCATTTTTTTTGAAAATTGTGGAGATATGCTTGCAGCGCTATTTTTCCAGCCTGTTAAATTTTCTCAACTTAATGGAGAAGTGTAGTTTTGCAGAAGCAAGATGTACATTTGTATATGAGTCCCAATCACTTACTTTTAAATTTCATTCTGTTCTTGCTCTCCAAGTGCTTGTGTAATTTCCTTTTATTTGTAAGCAGACTAGCAGACTGTATTCCGACTAGACCTGAGAGATATGTGTATCTCTGTAAAGTTACAGTGATGTTTATCAGTTTCGTGCCTGAGTGCGCAAATTTTCTTTAGTTATGACTCAGAGGAGTAGCCTATGAATGCAAACTGTGCATTTAAAGGGCACTCAGCTGTGACTGTAGCCTACAGTTAGGTATGGAGAAGGAACTGTTTTGATATTATCCAGCGATACATATTCAGCTGCTGACTCTGATCGCAAAAGGATCAAATCAGTGGGGAGATTGTAATAACTACCACTTGTAGTTCAAAGAGCTGCATGCACATATCCCTTTGAGCTCATGTATTGTTTTTTGTCTCAAGTGACTACTATTATTTTGAAATTCTTGGCTCATTCAACTTGAAATTCTTTTAAAATAAACATAAAACTAAAATGCTTTATGCCATTTGAACTTTGCCCCTTCCAGTGGGGCGTTGTTACTTCAAATTCACTGACTGTTGTTGAAATGACCCATGTTAGGTGAGTGACAAATACTTTTATGATCCAGAGAAACTTTTCAGGTTAAAGTCCGCTGAACTAGCACTGTCAAATATTGTGTCACAACCCACTTGGTTACCTCTTCTCTACTGTAATCAGCGGAGTCCACTTCTGAGGTGAAAGGCTTGCCCTCATTTTGTTGTCTCTGGATTAGAAGTTTTTATCGACAGGTAAAGGTTGTATATCACCTTGTTTGAAAATCCTGGTTCTACACTCATGGTAGTCAGCAGTGTATGCCTTTTGAGACTGACATATGAAAAGAAATGGGTGTGAACAAAGGTTAACAACATGGATTCTCTAATTGAATTGTTTACCTTGGAGGAAAATCAAAAGCCATTTCAGTACAGAGAGGATCGGGGAGTTTATGGTGGTCTGCTCGTGTGGGTTTATGCCAGGTGGCTGTCTGATCTCCAGGACAAATGACCCTTGGTCCTCTTACATATTGCCTTAAGTGGAATCCTTCCAGAAAGAACCAGGCTAGATTGCTGCATGCCAGACATTCCACAGATGTGGGGTGTTTAGTGGGCCACCTTGATGAAGTAAACTGGACTTCAGCGCATAAAAATGTCAGTTTTGTCCTTTTAATTCCTCCCTGTATGTTATTACTTTCACCCACCCCACTCATTCCTTGAAGATTGGCCCATTAAGTGATAAGGAGCATGATCTGTTTCATCATTCAAACCTTTAGAGCAGTAAGGTGTCTGTCTTGTTGACCAGAACTCAAAATGCTTACCAACGGCAGGGTCACTAATACCCGACCGGCGACTGTGTCCTCAGCAAAGCAAAAGGCAGCATCACCAAATCAATTAGTCTTGTTCCATTCTGCTGAAGGAAATGTGGGTCTGTATGTGTCTACATTTTTGTGCTCAGGTACAAAAGGTTGGAGATAAACTGAGGTGGGGTTGTTATACCTTTGCAATCAAGGTAGCCACAGAGCTGAATCAACATTTAAGTGAAAGTTCCAACTGAATAGCGCTGTCATCAGAATTTTACATTTCTTACAAAACTCTTTCACTTCTTAACATATAAGCTGAGTTAAAACCCTAATCTATACACTGACTATACATGGATGTGCACATTGGTCAACATGCTGTTTGAGAACAATGTCTCTAACAATGAACAATGTGTCTGAAAGTAATAGCACTGTAAAGAGGATTTTGTCTTAGCGAAAAGGGCTACTTTTTGTATTCACATTCTATCAAGCAGACCAGAAAAAACTTATCAGAAATGTACTTTATGTTTTGTTTATTATTTTAATATGCCATATTATACTCATTTACTGCTCTAGCATTTTCTTTCAAGGGTTAGAGGAATTTCCTGGAGTTAAAGGAGTCATCGACCTATTACTAGATGGTAATGAGTGTAAAATTTTATTAGGAAGTAAAACATCAAATCAGTTTTCAGTTAGAACAGAACATACTTTGAACACATGCATCAAATGGCCTTATCCGTTCACTGTGCAAGACAGATTTGACTTTGGGCCCAATTTCATGACCTGGATCATGACCAATTGATGATCCAGGTCATCCTATTGCCTCAGTTTGTACCAACTCACTGAAATGTACGCTTTTGATTTATGGCACCATGGCACTCATCAGGGTTACCCCTTCAGTCCATTACTCTTTGATCCAGCCATAAAACCCCCTGCTATAGCTTTCTGTAGCTTCAGTAAAAGTCTGTAGACCCAGTGTGAATCATCGGGTCTCTCCATACGGGAATGACTTTCTACTCTACATTTTTGACCCAATCAGATTACTGCCCCATGTACTTAATTATTTAACTGTTTTAGAAAACACTCTTTCTATAAGCTGACTTATAGAATGAAATATAGAATAACAGGAGTTTCGAGCATAATTTCTTTAACAGCAGCCTGAATGGAGATGGAGCAGTATGACAATTCTGTGGAAGTAGTGGCCATGAACTTTCCTCCTTATCTGATATTTGGTAGTCATTGGCATGGAGTTGAGATAGTGGTAAGAAAAAAATAGTCCTTTTGTATAAACTTTTTGTGCACTCACAAAGTTAAAATGACCTTGGTTCATTTGTAGGAACCTTAACGCTATGACTTTTTTTTTGAGGCTCGTCTGAGCCTTAAAATAGCAGTTTATTCTAACGTTATTACTTTCTGTCTTGATGATAAATAAAATATTCTGCTAATGTATATAACATTTTAACTCAAAATTGCTTTGATTCATATTGTAACAAAAATTTACTCTCATTACCATCTACTAATGGACCTAGGATTAGCTTAATTGTGGAATATTCCTTTATCTACATCTTTATTATTCAAAAATGAGGCGGTTCCTGGGAGATAGTTCAGAAGGCATCTCGAGCACTGTTTTATGTCTGTTTAAGCAGCTAGAGGCACTCATCTCTCACATCTAGGGCTAGGCAATCATATCTTAGTGATCGCTATAAAAATTCATGTTGATTATGGTGATCAGCTGTGAGCCTGTTTACTCAACCAAACATGGCAGAAATGTGTGCAACAACATCCAGTTAAAAAGCCTTTACATACTGGCTTTTGTTTGTGGAACATGATCATGTTGGTTGTAGGTGTGCGGCACCTTACAGGGACACAGAAGAAGGGAAACTTTTGTCTGAACCACGCATCATTATTTTTATTCACTTGCTCTAAATAATTTAACAGTGCTGAATTGGAGGGATGCAGAAATAGGAGAACTTTGTAGTAGTTTTTGAGGAGATGAAATCAGGTCCTAAATTATAAGATCGACTGAAGAAATGGTTTAATGAATGTGGCGTCAAGGAAAGGATGACATCACTTGTCGTCAGGCCCAAAAATCTGTCACAATTATTCAGCATGACATTAACATGGCAAGAAAATAATAACTGTGACATAAATCTTTGAAACCGTTCCTATTTGCTGACCATAATCGTAAACACAGAGGAGGTGCACTTCATTCCAGAAATGAGCAGTGCTGCTAGTTAGAACCCACTCACAAATGAAACAGCAGCTGGTGAGGAAGACTTGGACACATTCAGCTGTGGAGGAGCCCCTGCGTTTTTATTGATCGTACTGATGCTGCACATGCAGCTGAATCTGTCTAGTTATGCTTTTCAAACCTCCCCGGTCAACTTCTGCACATCAGCACGCCACACGTATACACCATCACTCTTGTCCATGCACCTCTCATGCACATGCATGTTTCCACAGGCAGAGCTCAGCTTGGTAAGAGGACCATGACACTGTTATAACAATATGAAGAAAACTGACAGCAAAATCACATCTGTTATGATTTTTTTTTCTTTGTTCTATTTTTTTTAATAATGAATGCAATGAATGTGACATGTACACAACTTTGTTGTCACACTTTGTTTCTGGAATGCTGGTTTTGTGTTCGTAAGGACACATGTTTGCGGGATTTGTCTGTCTTGCTTGGGCCAGTATGTAAACGATTTCTTTTTTTCCTTAGTTTTCAATACAGATGCTTTAAAACTGGGAGTATTTTTTTTAAATCATAATGAAAAATGAGATCGGATGATATGAAAAAATATATTGTGGTAATTTTTTTTTTGCTATGTCACCCAGCCCTACTCACATGCTATATGATTTTGCTAAGATTGGCACTAAAATTGCCTCTGCTCCTAAAATCCCAACTCCTCCCCAGTATAAAGGAAGTATTAAAATCAAGATTGCACTTAATTA
Organism: Zenarchopterus dispar; assembly: GCA_028564865.1. NCBI lineage: Eukaryota > Metazoa > Chordata > Actinopteri > Beloniformes > Zenarchopteridae > Zenarchopterus > Zenarchopterus dispar. The sequence continues at coordinate 17,365 of JAOWBL010030023.1, forward strand.
ATTTCCATTGTGAAAATAATCTCTGATCAATCATCTTTAAAGTTTAAAAATGATGGCTCCAGTTTATTCTTTAGCTGGTGCATATTTTTTGATTGATTGATTTAAAATCAAAAATCAGGTGTTAATATCAATGTTTCTGATACCATTCAACATATTAAAGATAAACACAAATTACGGTGTATGCATGTGCTGCAGTATGTGTGTAATGTGTGTATAGGGTTAGTATAGAATTGTTGAGTATGCTCCTGAAAAAGCTGTCTGTGTTAATGCTTTATGTCTTTCTGTAAAAGTGAAACCATGAGTCGGCAGACTGGCATGCAGACAACTTAATTGTTGGGTGGTTAACTCTGGATAACCAGACTTTAAGCTGATCTCAAGAAATGAAAATGAAAGCCATTCTGGTTGTACACAAGGAGAATTCTTAGTTTCATTTGGTTTGTCAGAAGAAATATTTTCTGTGTATTTATTTCTACAATATTTACATCTATTTGGTCTGCACTTTTGGGCTTTTTTAATTTGGTTGACATGTAAAAGCACAAAAAATAATATATAAACCACACACTGCAAACATGCAAATGTTAGAGGCTGAACACATTTTAATACCTAGCTACAACTTCACTTCATAGTCTTAATGTACAAAAGATGTTAAAAGAACCAGTAAAACCTTGCATGGTTTCTTAGCAAAATGAGTTGTATTTCAGTTTGATTGTAATTTGAGATTTCTTTTCCTCCTCATGCAACTGACAGAAATATGTGAAAGCTGCTCTAAGTTGAGTTGAAATTGTGTCTTTGGCTGTCGTTTGAGGTTAAGAAGGCTTACTTACATCCAGACGCTGTGAGGGCTTTGCAGACACAGATCTCTTCTGTGATGAGCATGTCCCAGAATTCCAGTTCCTTGCATTTTCCACGTCAGTCTTGATTAAATGCCACCGACTGCATGTTAGTAGATCCCTGAAAGGCTTGTCAAAGGCTTGAGAAGAATCCTACTTTTTTTCCCCTTTTCCTTGGCGTGTCCACCAGTCTTTTATAGGCTTGTTTTAGACATCACTGAGGGCCCTAAAATGTTTTGTGTGTTCTTACCATTCAACATGCTCCATCTTTCAGTGCATAGAATGAGTTTGACTTGAAAGAATTTTATGTTGTGGATATCTTCAAAAGAACTGTCTTAGTCAGTCCTTGCTTGCATGTCATATTGAATGAGAAAGTGTTAAAAAAAAAAAGGTGTACCTAAAGATTTTATTTCAGTCCCTATGAACTTACTCCCTTTAATTGCTAACAATGGCAGCACACCAGCTAAGGATCTGCCAAACACAAGCAGCTTCTGCTATTCTAGCCTGAACAAATGGCATTGTAATTCAGACTTTGCCTCAGGTTTTGTAGCAGTGAGGGTAAAATGGAGCACAGACCAGAGGAGTAACAAGAAACAGTAGCGTTAGTTCTGTAGAAGCTGATGCCTCGGCAAGCAGATGCATCTAATGTTTCTATTTTGAGGGCATGCAGGGTTTTGTTGTGTACATTCTGCAAATGTAATGCAGTATATAGATGCAACAAATAGAGTTTAATGTGTCAACTTTATAAAGAAATGTCAGAAGATGATAAATTAAACGATTGTTAACCCTATATATAGCTGTAATCATGTTTCAGTCCTCACAAATGTACATGAAAGGCTGTGAATGTGATTGCTCACACCCATAACAAAACAGTGAACATTCTTCCACAGTTATCGGCTCGGTGGAGTTAAACTTGATAAATGGGCCTGTGTAAGTTAATACAATATATTTTTATGCCTTAAACCTATATGAGTATTCACATTATTTCAGTTTACTCATGTTACACCAAATGAGAACAGATACATGTGCTTTTATTATTTAGGACATAATTCAACTGTGTTTTAGCTATTGTCAGAGTTTTATGGACTCTGTATTTCTTTTCACTACTTTTACCAGAGATCTCAGCTCAAAAGGAATGCTGTGAAAGATAAAGAAGATTAAATCTATGTTATCAAGTAACATGCTCACAAAGCATGTCAGTTATATTATCAGTAATGGCCAGGGCAAGCATTTACTAGTAGGTTGACAAAGGTATGTTTCTCTTATGTAGTTTATTATGTTTAAAATAAAATATCTGAAATGACAAAACATGTTACACTGCTTCCCCTTTTGGTTTTGCTTGGAAACCAATCCTAACCAAGAGTGCATGTTATTTTACAAATGTCTTCTCTTTTTTGCAAGGTTTAACTCAAAACAGCTGGGTTCTTGTAAAGTCTGGGCACATAAAATCACCACAGCACTGGTTGATTGCTAATGGTTGATGCTATAAATAGATATCTTTGCTTAACATCAGCAGGAGCCCCTTGCTCATCGACATAAGCTTTTATTAAACCCTAACAAAGTTTATGTGTGTGTGTATGTATGTATTTATATATATATATATATATATGTGTGTGTGTGTGTGTGTGTAATTTATATAATGAAATTTATATGAAATAATTCGTAAAAAAAAAAAAAATTAGGGAGGACAAACACTTAACTTTAGATGTTTCTGATATGCTTTGGTATACCAAATAAACATCCAATCAAATTTCTTTTCAACAAGGTGCCCAAGAAAGCCAAGTAGTTTGTCTCGTTCTCGATTTAATCATCTCTAGGTGTGTAGCCATAACTTGATTGGCTTACAGTTGCGCTGAGGGCTGAAAAGTTTAACTTTTCTTAGTTTATGATGGGAACAGTGCTTCCAATGGGATAAGACAAACACACAATTCGGTTTAGCAATGCTTAAAATCACCTCATTTGAAGTCAGTGGACAGTAGTGCCGTAGATGCCACCAACACACACATGAGAGTGGGTCAGAGTTAAACTCTGTCATGTTTTCATCTTCCTATAAACAGATGTGATAGAAAATGGCATGGTTTATGTACTCTAGGCAGAAATATGGCAAATATAAACCTACTGGCAGGAACTTGGGTGGACCTTTGGCAGTTGTGGGTTGATTTTTTTTTTTTAATATAAAATATTCTAAAGGTGGTAGGAAGATGGATTTGGGCTAAGTAAGACTGACATGCACAACAAACTGTGAAGCTACTGAATCTCCCCTCCTCCCTGTGCTACTAATGGTTTCTTTTCCTCCTCTCTCCTGGAGAAAAATATTCTAGAGTGGAGTTTTAAGAGCTTTCCGTCTCCATCTCTCACTTGCATGTTTCTGCAGCATTAATTAAATGCATACATGCTCAATGCAAGAGAATTTCATGTAGTGGACATAAACTGACATTTAAATTTCACTCCTTCTGAACTCATACATCTGGAGAGGATTACGGATTACAGGCTCTCTTTCACACACATGAATTAAAGTTCTAATCTTAGGCAGTTTTGTTGGTGTCTTTATTTTTTTACACATACCAGTTGGTTCTTCCTTATAATGTCCTTTGCATACAGTATGTGAAATGTTGTAATTTTTGCCAAAACTGCCCTCTGTCATCACTCCCCCATTATTGTTTGTTTGTAAAATAAAGTTGTGTTACACTTAGAATGTTAGTGTGTTGGTTCCCAAAGGGATGTTTAATGGATTTCTTATCTCATGCATATGTCAGTCTCCAGAGATCCAGGTTGCTCATAAGCCACTGAGATGTTGACCCAACCCTGTGGGGTTTACCAGCATAAAAGCTTTGTGCTTTATGTTATCTCATAGCATGACTCTGATGTTGACATTGCTATTTAATCTGAAAGCACCCCACTCTCATATGTGCAACATTAGGACGTTATCTTCCAGCTCAGCTTAAGCCAGCATGTAATAATGTTTAATGCAATACAGTGGCCTAGTAAGCACTACAGAAAAGATACTTAAGTGTAGCTTTACATTTGCAGCAAAGACTGCAACAGTGCTATTAAAAGTATGAGGTTGTAAAAGCATTCTATTGGCAGGACATGGTTTTTCAATATTTTATGAGTTACAAAGTTGCTACAGCACTGTAAGAGATTAGTTTGTTCAGACTGTTCAAACCTCTCGTGCCTAATTCTCACCGCACGCTTTAATAACACAACAGAGCAGGGAGGCAGCTGATCAAGAGAAAAGTTTAGGTTGAGAAGGTTCAGTCACTAAAAAATAAACATAATACTGGAATTTGAACTCGTGGGTATGATGTGAGTTGTTTTGACATGAGCACTTTTTCTGGAACATCCTCAGAGAACTTGGTTTGTCATATCTGCTCCAGTGCACAAAGTCCAGACTTTTTGTTTGGTTTAGCAAACGGTCATTATAAACTAACAGTCTTGCCAGGAGACAGTAAAGCAATTATAATTTGATACTCAAGGTTGTTTTGTGTTATATTTTGGTCTGTGAAATGTCAAACGGTTAAAGAAAAAAAAGTTTCATCTCATCTTCTCAGCATGCAGTTGGCATCTTCAGCTGAGTTAATTTATCTAGCCTACAGCTCAGAGACCCCCAGATTTTAGCTTCATATGGGAGCGATCAATAAAACAAAATGTAAATAAATACAAAACAAATAAGTTATAAAACAAAAACTGACATAAGTATTATTTTATGTAGTGTATTATCATGTAAAACAGTATTGGTGGTTTTTTATTGTGTAACAGCTTAATAACTAAGAGCTTTTATTTTGAAGTAGTCAGCAACCTCATTGCTCACTGCTGGTAAATTTATTGATAATATAGGCTGCACGCAGCAGGAGTTAAATAAATAATTTTCTTTTTATCTAATTTCTACAGTGCCTGAGCATGTTCACAAATAAACACTGAAGTAAGGAAAAACTCTATCATTTGAAACTTAAACAGATCAGAAAGTTGGTTTATTACAGTGTTTGGTCAGCTTATCTTCAGGTGACATCATTTACAGAGACTGAATGGTTCCTCTTGTCCATGCACCCAAATTCACATGCACAGGGAGGTCGAGCCAGTACATAGGGCAGCCAAATTGTGTTTCCCATGATGCTATCGCCTGAGTTTTCACCTTGAAAGAGGTGGAAAAAGTTAAATGGCATGAGAATACTGATAACTTTAAACAGGTAGAGAAATAAGGGTCAAACACCCTCATGAACTCTGCGTGATTGTGTTTGGGTTGGTTTCACGGCACACACATGATCTCTTCCATTCTCCATCATATACCTTGTGTCAGGTGGAAGGTCACCGTATTGACATCAGACCAGTCTTGTGGAATCAGACTTCCCCTGCCTGATTTTCTCATCACTGTTAACACATTTGAGGGCCGGTGTAGTTGTGATGGTGTGAATCACACACGGGGCACAAGGAAAGAAGGCCTCAGCCATGGAGATCATTAATGTGTAAAGGTGTTTACAGCTCCACCACTTCCTAAAGGTGTGTTCAGGGAAGTGAACCAACAAAAGATGTAATGAAAGAAATACACGCTGCTGCTATTTTTGAACAGTTTAAGGAGGTTTAAACATCAGAGAAAGAACACCACAGCACATCAAAGTCCACAAACTCGGCAGCTTCACACTGCGATTGATGTTGCATGTAAACAGCTGTGTGTGCAGCTGGAGCTCATCTGCATGATACCCATAAAACTGTTTCTTGTTGACTGGCACAGGAGGTTCATTGATTTCCAACCTGCCACTGACAGTTTTAGATTGATGAAAGATTTATGCATCTCTAAAATCATGTGGCATATTTCTTATTAACATCTTGTTTGTTTGCTTCTGGCTTTATTTCTTTGTAACGTTTTGATTTCAAGGAATAAACAAATTAAACCATCTACAGTTTCATGATTTAGAGTGCTCTCCATTCAGCTAATAATCATTTTTCAGATTGGATGGACATATTTAACAGTAGTTTTTAAAACGAATATCTCTGGTCACATGTGAAGAAGCCATCAATATTCACTATGAAAAGACAAAGCAGGGCATTTTTAGATTTCAGAACCTGTAAGTACAGTACAACCCTCCCCAGTCTTGTAGTTTAACTCACTCTCAGAGTCTTATTACTGTGTTTTCTTGGTGTATTCTTGGGATGTGTCTTGCATTGATTACATTAAGATGTAAACCATCACCCAGTCCCTTTTTTTCAGGCTTGTTCTTTTTGTTTTTCTGCATCCATCTTTCCTTTTTATCATAATTAGGTCCCCAGCTGCTGTCATAAAAAGAATGATGCTATACCCTTTATGCTTTGTTTAGGTGGTTTCTACACACATACTGTTGGGAAGCAGGTTCAGAGATTATAATATTCCTTTGAGCATCTTACAGGATTTTGTTACTCAACATCTCTCAGTCATACCTTTTGGCAAGCTCATGGCTGGTATTGAGAAACTGCTTGTGAAAGACATTCTCCCATAAAGGCTTGATTTGTTGAGTATTGTCCTCCTGTTTTTCTGTTTCCCAGGTTTTTTATCTTAATACAAGAACTCTGGGTCTCAATTAAAGTCACCTCTGGCTTTTTGGTTATCTATCTTACTGGGGTCTTTCTATCCTGGTTTGGTGACCTGATATTGTTAAATTTGCTTGTAGATCTTGTGGATCGATGGTGACTGCTGAGCTTTAGAGCATTTTACCGCCTGTATTCAGTCATACACTACAGCTCTAAAATTTTCTAGAAATGATCTACAATCCCCAATATGTAACTCAGACTTTATTCTTTTTTTTTTTTTTTTTTTTGGACTAGGTTTAGCATTGACCATGCATATATAATAAGTCCTTGTGTCCCAAAAAAATCCAGCATACACAAAATTTCCAGTCACTCGTTGAAATTGCACATGTATCCAATCTGAGCCTTATCTGCTATTTTTGATGTTCTGTACATTAAACAGTGATTTCCACAGTGTACTCTTTCTGTATCATGTCCTGCCAATCTGGGCGACCCACCCAAATGCCACTCTGGTGGATTCCCTGTGATATGAACCCAGATGGAGAATCTCTTGGTGTGTGCCTGTGTGAAATGGCTCCATACCTTTTTTCCAATGTTCACGTGTGGAAACACCTAAATCTTGCTGTGTGGTGGGAACCAATTTGGTGCTCCAAGAATTGGCAGTCAAAATTGGAATCATTTAGAATATGAATTAATTATCATAATAGTGGACCTATTAATCTGTCAACTAATCATTTCAGCTCCATAGGTACAATGTCTTACTGTTTGCAAAGTGTCTCAGTAGTTCTGTTGTGGTCTCACGACTTGCAGATAATCTTATCCCATGAGCCATAAATCAGTAGTCTTCTTCATTCTGCTAACCTGCTTTTAAAAACATTTCTACCTAATAAAGCCTCCAGCTTATGAAATCAGTGTCTATTTTTCCTCCAGTAGGTTCTCTGCATTATTGAAGTAAATTTAGACTGCTCAACAAAGAATGATAATAGTGAAAGCGTTTTCCTTGAGCTGTTGGAAATTTCACTTTGAACATGTAAGCTGTGTATCTCACTCTCCGTTTTACCTTGTGTTATTCCTTTGTAAGCCTGACCTAAAATTCACTCAAATCTCATCAAACTCTCAGGAGGAGAAAATAGTATTTCACTCTTTTATTTTTAATCTCTGTTCTCAATATAGAGATTCAGTCTGAGGTTATATATGGTTTGATGAGCATGTTTGGTCAGTGAACTGACGCTAAAAATATCACATTCTTAAAACATCATCAGGTGACCACTTTTAAAAAGAAGAACTAACAGCCAGTCGGGGGGTAATAGTTAAGTATCTGTTTCTGCTTTTTGTAGAAGTTACGTTAAATATAGAACTTGTGGAAAAAGTCTGGGACTGTTTCCTTCCAAAGATGGGAGTCCGGAGCTGAGCTCCAGCTGTTTGAAGTTGGAGGCATCTGGCTGTTCTCAGGGGTGAGAGGTGGCAGCCTGGGAGTTGGGTACACCTAGACAAGGAACACTTTGTTCAGAACAGGTTACGCAGAGGACAGGGCTGCTATTTTTCCTTTAGGTATTTATTTATAGTAAAAGAGAGCACAGGAATGACTAAAGAGAGTGTTGCAATGTGAGTGATTTGGCATCTTTCAGTGTAGACACCATGTGTGCAAACCTCTGCCAAACTGTTTGGAAGGACCGGTTTCCACTTTAGTGATGACACTTACAACTACCCTGTTTTCAGTTTAGAAAGTTGTTTAAATGTAAATGAATACAGATGCAGTTCTTAATTTAAATTGGATTTTTAGTTAAAAATCTTTAAATGAAACATTAAGCTCCAGCAAACTCCCTGTGGCCCCGAGTAAGAAGAAGTGGGAATAGATGATGGTTTAATGTATGGATGTATAAAAAACCAGTTTTCCCCTCCCTTTTTTAACAAATATGTTGGGTAGCATGGTGGTTTGATGGTTAGCACTGTTGCCTCAGAGTTTTAAGGTACTTTTTCAAACTGTGTGCTTTTGTGGGGTTTATCTGGATACTCACTTGGCTAATAGGGATCTGAAATTGCTGTTAGGTGTGTGTGTGACTGCTTCTATATGGCCTTGTGATGGATTGGCAACATGTGCAGGGGCTGCCTCTGTCGTTTGCCTGTTGACAGCTGGAATGAGTAGACCTCTGTGACCCTAAACTGATATAGAGCAGTAGTCTTCATCTGGCCCAGCTGTGGGACCCACCCTCACCCCTCAATGACAAGCCATGACCCATCCATCCATCCATTTTCGAGACCAGCTTATTCCAGTGGAGGGCCATGTGGGTTTCTTGGAGCCTATACCATTTCTCTTTGGTCAAAAGGCAGGAAAACATCATGGACAAGCTGTGACCAAAATCAAGGAATATTTTCAAGTTCTCAAATTTATTAAATGAAAAATCGAAGGTAAGTTTAAACCTCAGGTTGTACAGTATTAACAGTTCTGAAATAAACTGCAACAACTGAGAAGTAGTTCTGAAAAGACTAAAAAATATATAGCTTTACCTGAGAGCTTTAGATTTATCTGAGGCTAAGGCCTGCAACCCAATGAAAACAGGTCCGCAACCCACCTCATGGTCAGAAAGACAGGTATGTTGCTCACATTGGTCAGAAGATGAGGCAAGTGGTTGTAAATGTATCCATGGTGAATTGAACCTTGTAACTATGGGAAACAAATCTTGATTTCAACTATTCATTACCTTCATACTGTTTATAAGTAAATATATCAGTCTTAAGGCTCACCCCAGAGCCTTAAGACTGAGACACCACTGTCTCTTTGTTAGTCAAGTGACAAAGTAAAATTTGTGTTAATATTAGTGACAAAAAAGAAGATTGTGTGTTTCATACTTTAGTGGTTATTGTTCAACACAATTTTTTAAACTGTATCATAAGCATCATATAGTCTGTCAGTTTTTTTCTAGATAAAGAAGTATCTTTGATTATTGTTTTGGTATTTATGTAACAGTTTTCGTGCAGACTGGCAAAGCAAAATAGACAAGTTTTTATAACTCTTATGATAAAAATAGAAGCACGTGACTGTGCTGCATAATTGATCTCAAAGAAGAAAGCGCTCTCTCCGTTTAGTGTCATCCCAAAAATGAACCCAGATGTTTTTGAGATGAAAATCTTTCATTTCACTGAAGCAGAAATGCTATAATCCTAAGAACTGTTACAGAGACAGTATTTACATTTAAGTACAAATGTCCCTTGTGAATTGGAGATGTTTGAGTCTTTGGAATTTTTTTTTTTAATTGCAGCAGTTAATTTTCACATTTGTCTGTGAGAAAAAACTATTTTAAAACAAATAAACCACATTCATAATTCTTTATACACTACTTTAAGAAGATTTGACATCTTCATTCATGCTTAATTTATACCATCAAAACATTAATGCTATTTTCTCAGTCTTTTGAACTGTTCACATGCATTTATTAATATTACATAGGTGGGGATATGTTTTCTAGCTGCAAATCTAAATGCATGAAATACATGAACAAAAACTTGAAGACATATTTTAATGAAGCAAACCTACCTTCTGTTTTAATGGAAACGGGGATAGCTTATTCACTGTTTCTAATTGTATGTGTATTTTAAATATGAAACTGAACACACTGAAATGTTCATCCTGACACATTCTGTTGCCGTGTGTATGCATGTTATACAGAGTTGTATAATGTGTTATTATTATTTGCCTGTTTCATCTTCATTATTGTAGACTGAATACTGCAGATAGAAACATTCAAACTCAAAAACCATTTAAACTAAATAACCAGCATGGTTGCTAAAAATACTCACCTTAGTGTCACAAAAGACCCATCACACAGGTAAACACTCACCAGTCACAGATTTGAGATGAAGGATTTTTTGGTAACTTTTTCTCCCAGGATGAAAAAGTATAAAAATATTTTAGCTCCAGGAAGTTGTCAATATGTTAATTTTGAAATCATACAACACATGTGAGAGAAGAACTAAGCAGTTCATTGTCATGTGAACTGCATCTTTCAGTCTATTAATGCATTGCACCAGAAAAGCTTTTAAAATTTTCAAAAGCCTTAATTATGTTTGGCTACGATTAAAACACATCCTTCTTTGTGTTAGAGCTTGTCCTTGCCACTGATTCAGATATGCCTGGGTAAGCACTGGAAATGATCCAGTCCTATTGTCACTGCCTCTCCAGGTTCTTGTCACTGGTGTGAAGGATGAGGGGAGGAAGGAATTACTAATCAGGCTTTACCATACATGTGCTCATATCCTTGAACGTAACAATTATAATTATAACTTCAAGAAGGAGATACAAAAAGTAACATACTATTTTAAAGGTAGAATATACACCATCTTGAACAGCAGCTCTTTGCTATATCTATTGCAGTGTATTAATGTTTTGTTGGTTTTTTTTACCAGAGAGCACAGAGAGAGTGTGTGCCTAATCTGCAGTGTGCTCATGTGAATCTTTGCCAAGCAGTTGAAATCAAGCAAATTTTAAGGTTTTCCATGACTGAATAAACCGTGGTCTTCAGCCAAAAGGCCTCTCGTAAGCCTAGAGTCCACATGGCTCTGATTTTCCTGAGATGGAGAGATCTACAAACATCTTGAATGACTTGAAGTCACTTTACTGTTTTGTGTCTGTTCAGGGACAGAGATGCCACAGCCCTATGGTCAGTACTCAGTGGTTAGCAAAGGTTGTACATTTGATCCTTAAATAAAAAGCTAACTACATGTGTTTTAAAACAAATCATGCAACTCTTTATGTTATGTCATTAGAACTATTTATAAAAGTTCCTGATCATTTTAGTTTATGTCCTGTCTCATGGTACAGTTTCTGGTACCTAATTTTAAATGTCAGATGGTGCTTATTAAGGCAAAGGGTCAAGAACGTGACAGATTTAATAACATCCAACACAATAGATCAGGACTTAATTTAAACAGTCCCAGTAGCCACAGTTCAACAGCAAACAGGCAGAGCTGCACTCAGAAGGAAGTATGGCACTGAGGTGATCTCAGCATATTCATGATAACTGTTTATATAATCATTTCTGATCCAGAAAACGGTTCATTTCATTGCATTTATTTTTAATCCGTAAATTCTTTTCTTGTCAACCCATTGACAGCAAGAGCTGTTCAGAAGCTTTGATCAAAATACTTCAAATGTTGCCATTTTTTCTGTTGGAAGCTTTAAAATGACATAACAAAAGGTTTCTTTTTGAATTATTTCATAAATCTCTGGCTTTTTAAAAGGTAAGATGAAATTAACAATTCCATCACCATAAAATACCAATCTGCTTTTCTTTTCTGCCTTTATTGTGGTCAGATGTTAAAAACCAACAACTTTGTTAGATCCAATTCAGTTTGTTTTTTATAGTGCCAATTTGCAAGAAAAGTGGCAATTTACAGTGGAATGGGGTGAGGGGTGGGGGAGGGGTGGTCTCAATACAGGTTCGATAAAATACTGTCTCTTTAGTCAGTTCAGTCCAAGTCATTGCATTTGTACTCCTTATTTCAATGATGTTTCCTTGCTAAGGAACAGCTTTCCTCATATAATACACAGTTTGATTCGGTCGTGCTGGCCTGAGCACGCACGTGCTGGATGAGACCTCCAGCAGAACTAGACTCAGGAACAGCGTATTTCTGCCTCAGTCAGCTGAGAAGTGAAAGGAAAGGACCAAGACGCCAAAAAACATGTAAACACGATGCCATTAATAACAAGCAAACAAGAAAAACCAAGAAAAGTTCTTGACAAAATAATGTCATATGAACTGCACTAGTCCAGTATATGACAGGGTGAACTTTATTTTGGTCACATTATGTATAGTCATATCAAAAACAAAGTACACTCTTTCAGCAGTAAAGTTTTAGGCGCGTAGAGAAAATGAAAATTATCCTGTCTGCCAAGTCTTAGAATTAGGTAAATAGCACATCAAATGAACAACATCATCATTTACTAAGCAAAAATTAAACTAAAATGTGGAAGCATTTAGCAAATCTACATCCAAATATCTGAAAAAGAAAAGCAAGATGTTTCAGTGACTCAATCAAATCCCTGTTGTCAGCTTGACTTAAATGTTGTGGCTGGACTTTAAGAGAGCTGTGCATTAACAAATATTTTAAAACCTAGATGGATGACATCATCCAAAGAATGATTTCTTCGATTGGTGAGTGTTGCCATCTTAGAAGATAGGGTTTGGTCCCAGAGTGTGGAGATATAGGATTGCCACTGGTATAGGAGGCAAGCTTTTTTTCAGTGAGGGAGATGCTGCCCCACACCATCACACCACCTCTACTAAAAGATGTTACTCTATCAGTGCAACAATCAGCGGTGATCTCTATGTTTT
>JAOWBL010030033.1:0-12882 GCA_028564865.1 Zenarchopterus dispar
TATATATATATATATATATATATATATATATATATATATATATATATATATATATATATACACACACACACACATATGCTCTTATTTTGAAAGAAGTCACATGTTGTTTCAAGAACCATGCTTCTTGCCTTGCAGGCTCTCTCAATCACAGCCATGAGAAGAGTCGATGGGGATTCTCTGTCAGCATCTGTGACCTTAGGTCCATCACAGTAAATGATGAAGGTTGGACTTTCCTTGTCCTCAAGCTGAAGGACTCCACCTCTTTGCCACCCCTGCACTTCCACCAAGGTGGCAGCAGAGAGTTCCTGGACAACCTGAGGAGATTTGCTCTGCTCACTGAGTGAGTACCAAGCACCTATATTCTAACTTCCACATTGAAGCCAACGTGGAAATAAGAAAAGTTGCAGTGTATAGGCATACTACTGCGGGCCTCGCTTCAAAAATGAGTTGCTACCTATTGATTTCCATGTTAAAATACAGAGGTATACAGAGGTATTTATACTCCTCCACCACCTCCACTTTTTCTCCCACGATTGAAAAACTATTTAGTCTTGACTCTCCTAAAATCCACAGTCATCTCCCTTGTCTTGTTCACAGAGATGAGATGGTTGATCCCACACAATTCCACAAAATGGTCCACCAGTTCTCTGTTCTCAGTCTCTTGTCCATCACTGATACACCCCACAACTTCAGAGTAATCTGAGTATTTCTGGAGATGGCAGGACTCTGACTTGTACTGGAAGTCTGAGGTGTACAGCATGAAGAGGAGTGGTGAGAGTACAGACCCCTGAGGTGCTCCTGTGCTGCTGACCACCTGGTCAGACACACAACCATTCAGTCTCACCACCTGTGGTCTGTTTGTCAGGTAGTCAGTGATCCAGGTGATTGTGGAGACATCCACCTGTGTCTTCTGGAGTGTCTTAAGTAGTGATACAGACTGGATGGTGTCTATGCACTGGAGAAACCAAAGAACCCCATCCTCACAGTGCTGCTGCTTTGTCCAGGTGACTGTGGGTTTGTTGAAGCAGGTGTATGATGGCATCTTCATCTCCAACATCACGATGATAAACAAACCTCAGTGGGTCCTGGAAGGTTCTTATTGCTTATTCAGGTGGAGCAATAAAAGTCTCTCCAGGACTTTTATGATGTGAGATAGTAGGACTACAGGTATGTAGTCATTAGGGAAAGGTGGGTGGGATCTTTTTGTCCTGGAACAAGACAGGATGTCTTCTACAGCACTGGAACTTGTTTCTGAACTGAACTTGTTGAAGAATGTGTTCAGTTCATTGGTTCTGTCCAGACTTCCATCTATCTGGTCCTCCTTCTTCTTGAAGCCTGTGACCTTCATCCCTGCCCACACATCTCTTGCATTGTTCTGCTGGAGCTCGTTTCCTCCTCTATGTCTCCTTGTTGTCTCTGATCTTGACTTTCAGATGTTTTTGTAGTGACCTCAGTAATTCTCCTACCTGAAGACTTTTTTCTTTATGTTGAGGAGCTCTTTTAGGTCGCGGATGATCCAGGGTTTATGGGGGGTTGAAACCACCAGTGAAAGCTAGGGTTGTTGTCTGTAGTGCAACAACAGCGGAGCTGATGACATCACACACAGCATCTGTACCAGCTGATGGCAGGATGTAAACTGTCTCTACAATAACACTGGTGAACTCTCTCAGTAGATAATAATTCACTCAGTTCAATTTACTCTTATTTATATAGCCCCAAATCATGACAAATATAATCAGAATTCACCCAACAACACAGTTCAACTCATTAGTCCAATTAATACAAAGCCAATAAAATAAAAGTAATGTTTATTCCTCCACTAAGGAAACCAACAGAACTTTCTTCCCTACAATCCCTCGTCCTGATCTCTCCTGCTTGTTCTTCTCAGAACTCTGGCTGCAGCATTTTGGATGAGATGAAGGTTTGGGTGTTTTTTTTTGTTTTTGTTTTTTTTTTTAAAGAAATTTTAGAACAACCCAATAATAAAAAATTACAAAAGTTCAATCTCGAAGCAACAAATGGATTGATTGTTTTTTTTTCCATCAGTCTGAGACAGGATATTCCTTAATTTAGCTCTTTTTTTATTTTCCTCATTTTTTAAATATATAATGAAAGTGAAAGAAGACAATCCCAGAAACCTGTTTAATATGTGAATCAAAGGACAAATTCTGGTCAAAAGTAACTCTCGGGTTTCTAACTGTCGGTAATGCCATTAGAGTAACTACGTAGGCGAAGCACTCAGGTCAAAATACAGCAACTTCAGTTTTATCTGAATTTAGCTGGAGAACGTTTTGAGTCACCCAGGTTTTATGTTTTGAAGGCATGCTTGTAGTCTGACCAGCTGGTTCGCTTCGTGAACAGGTGTAGCCTATTATCATCAGCAAAGCAATGGAAATGAATGGCATGCCATTTTTGTTTGTTTTGTTTTTCGACTGTGGGCAGAGCTGCTTGAAATCTCCACGGTTGGTTTCATTTTGAGATTTGAACTGAGATTCAGTTGCACCACGTGATGTTTTTCATTAATTGTATGTTGAGCTTGTAAAAGTGAGTTCAGCAGAAATGTTGGCTTGAAGCCACTCACTGTTGGTTTATACAGAATCCTCCTATAACTATCTGGATGCAACAATATTTTGTGGGGAAGACAAGTAAGATGATCAACCTCTTTCCAGGGCGAGAAGCCTTAAACAAAATTACAGGAAGTGATGGTTACTTTACTTGTGTGAGTGAAGTTGGAGGGATTGTGAAAGTGTGTGGTTTTGATCCATGAATGTGATCCATAGCAAAACTGAAACGGATCTCAGAGTTTGATCAGATTGGTAGTATTTAACAGCTTGAAATAGGGCGGTGCGTCTCCAAGGACTGAAAACCACAAAAAGGAGAACAGGAGCTGCTGATTGTTTATGTTGTTGGATTTCAGTTGAAGGTTATGTTGAATTGTTTGTTTTCATTTTTATTTTATTTTATTCATGAATTTTACTCCCCCTCGGCAGACCAGTATACCTTAAACTGTAAGACAGAAGAAATCTAAAAATAACTTCTTCTTTTTTTTTTTTTTTTTTTTTTTGGGGGGGGGGGGTGGTGTTTACATTTTTGTATTTTTTTAAAGGTGTCATTTATATGCTAATGTGTGTGCCTGTGACACACACGTTTGTGTCCTGAAGCAAAGATGAGAGATGATTCTGTGAGCACTCACTGCTGCTGCAGCGCTGATAGCTGTTATTAAAGTTCTTATCAGCAGTCGGTAATGAAAGTGTGGGCCAGGTGCCGGATGTTTCAGGCTCAGAACTCCAGCAGCGTGACATCCTGCTGACGGTCAGCTGTCTCGTGGGCTGAGTGCTTGTTCATTAGATGCTGTTCAAATCTGCACATATCAGAGAGGCGTCTGATTACGCTACAACGTTCCCCATTCATACATCCATTACCAGAAAGCATGTTTTACTTTGATTCACACAATCACACACATGCGAAGACTTTTACCTTCAGTGACTCCACAGACTAAACCAAAACCACATTCTGTCAAACTCTGAAGTCAGAGTTGTGCATTTCCTGTTTGCAGGTCTCCAGATGATGAAACGTGTCTGGTGGTCAGCACTCCAAACAAAGCCCTGTCTCAGTCCTTCGAGAACTTGCTGGATGACAACAACTTTGGCCTCATACACGTAAGAAAAGCACAAAGACGCGCATGCAATTGTGCTGTCTCAAAAGCACACGTGCACACTCTGAGATACTTGGCAGATATTTTGCCCACCTGGTTGTGAGATGGTAGTTTTGAGGGTCTTTGATACTTGCAGTAAAGAATGTTGCTGATTGGTCCGGTACTTCCAGTTTCTCACTTTTACTCTTCTGTCACTTTTGTAGTCTCCTCTATAGCTTATAAGATCTGTTTAGTTACCATTTTGACTGGTTCTGGAAACGAACTCAGGCATTTGTGCATATTTCAGTGATTTAGTGGAGAGTTGGAGAGAATGAAAAAAGCAGGGAATTGGAGAAATTAAATGCTACAAAAGAAAACAGGCACACCTTTGCACAACCTTGCAGGAGGAGGACACATTTACGACTTTCTGTGTCAGCAGCTGAAGCTTGTCTTTTGACGGTCACAAACACAGCAGAAGATTAATGTGTCATATGATCATCTGGTCTGAAGAATCCAACAGCCTGTGTTTTTAAGTAAATTGGGTGTGATGTCCTTCCTGGTAGCATCTTGTATGTACAGTAGATTTTGAATTCTGACACTGTCTAATGGTAGAAATCATAACCAAGCAATAATTGAACCCCTGGATGAAGCATTTTCACACCTGCCACAGATGGAGTAAGTCTAGAGGAAACACAGCTGGTTTCTGAGAGATGAAAGGAAGTATCTGCCGGGCAGGTTTTCTCCCTATTGTAACACAAACTGTGTCTTAATAAGAAGAGGAGAGTTTTAGTTCCAACGATTGATATTTAAGGTGGACAGCATTGACTCCATAAAAAGCTATCTCTAAGTTTTGGGGAATAACTTTGGTCTGAAACTCCAGGAGCATTAGTTAAGACTGAATACCAAAGTTGTTCATGTCCAACTTCATCACCGCGGTGAGGCAGCTTTTGCCAAATTTAATGAATAACATGACCCATGTTCTGTACAACATGGATCCTATCGAGGCTCTATAGTTGGCTGATTTCACAGGTGCTAAATATATATATATTTTTTTAACTTTTTTTTTCCCCACAGAAGTTTAGACGCGACCCATACGTGGCCACGCTGGGCGGCTTTTCCAAAGTTACCAACTATATCTTTGACGCACTGCGGGGGGCGGAGGAGCAGCACCAGCGGCCCCCGGAGGAAGTGGCTGACCTGCTGGGTGAAATCATCCCTGGTCTGGAGATAAACCAACAGGAAGAGCCTGGCTTTGAGGTCATCACCAGGGTAAGGCAGTAAATTCTCTCTGTCTGCACAGACATAAACACAAACAGTAGTAGGACAATAAAACACAATGCAGGACAGTATGCATTGTCTTTTTTGTGCTTTTTGGCCCCACATTGGTTGCGTCTGGATAAATACATGTTTATCTTGAAACTTAAAGCTTTTGCATCCACACTACTTCAGTGAATTCAACCCTCAAAAAAGATTTTGATCCACTGCAGACCCTGTTTCAGTAAACACAGGAGTTATAAGCCAATGTGGATGTGCAATAACGCATGTATTTGGAAACAGTGATGGCGTTGCACTGATTTGCTTCAGTATTTGTTCTTCAAGGGCATATGCAACAGTCTCCTCAAGAAAGTGAACCATTCCACTTTTTTCCATTTGGTCTGCCTTTCAAATAGCTTTGAAACCTTTGTGGTGCACAGTTCTGGAGTACAGTGAATGCAACATAATGTGAAGCTTCCCGACACATGTAGCAACACATCGTTCCCTGTGTCTCTGTCAGACCGACTTGGGAACGAGGCCTCAGGTGAGCCGTGGTGAGCCACTGTCTGTAGACTATTGGACCAAACATCAGGACGCAGAGGGGAGAATCATGAATGTCACACACCTTAAACAAGCCATTTTCAAAGGGGTGAGTTCACGATATAAAGTAAATGTCATTGCACAGAGTAATGTGATACAACACAAATGTCCAAAGATGCACGATCCTACACAAACATAAAACACAACAGGCCTCAGTGAGCATAGATCCCATGGTCATGTGACTCGTTATTTCAGGGCTAAATGTTTTTGTGTGACCTGCAGGGTCTGTGTCATGCTGTGAGGAAGGAGGCCTGGAAGTTCCTGCTGGGCTATTTTCCCTGGAGCAGCACGCTGGAGGAGAGGAAACATCTGCAGAGAACCAAAACGTACGCTGGTGACCTCACATCAACCTCACAGATGATGTCACTGAGTTGGCATCATCCGTGAGGTTGGCAGAAAAGTTAGCGACAAACTTCAGGATTCTTTCAGAGCAGACTCACAGACGGAGCAGTAGCAGTATATTTCAGATCATTTGTTTTCATTTGTTCTATATGTTTTATTCTGGGTTTTAACCTCAGCCAAATGCAGTGGTCTAAAGAAGTAGGTTTGTTTGTGAGGGATTTTCTAAAATATTATGTCTATGGTTTTATTGGTTTAGCAGTCCGAATCCATAAAAAGAAGGAAATAAAAATAACACAACATCCAAGTAAGATATTGGTCAAGATTTTAACACCTTAATATAGAGATAATATAGGATAATAATGTTGCTGCAAACTAATGAAAAACAATTTGCTGTTTTGATTTATTAGTATTTAGGACTGATGATTATTTTTTATTATTAATTGTAACATTTAACTATATTTTTATGGCGTTATACTAGAGAACTTCACTTACACTGGCATCTTTCACACACGGAGTCATTGACCTGCAGGTTCATGACTAATCCACAGATCATGTCAGAATAGAATGTGGTTACCATGGTGACTGTGGTGACAGTATTAATGGAGGTCGTTTATGTCTGTGCTGACAGTGATGAATACTTCAGGATGAAGCTGCAGTGGAAATCAGTGAGTGAGGAACAGGAGAGGAGGAACTCCAGACTGAGAGACCACAGGAGCCTTATCGGTGAGGAAGACCGTCTTCATCAGTGTCTCACTTTTGCAACCTCAGATTTACTGCTAGTCTGTTCACAGAAAACAGCAGCATAACGCAGAAGCAAAGCTAGACATAAAGCATGACTGTAGACCAGGCTTCTCATCATTCAACATCACAACTTTCCATCTTGTAGATCAGCATATTTATGTAACGTTTTTAATTCAATATGTTGGGTAAACATCCTTCACTCAGCTCAATATTTCTCCAAAACTGCAGGTAAACTGCAAAAGTTCACCTGCAAAATCTTTCCAGTGTGGTACTGTTCCATCCTCTGCAGTAAAACTGAACCCATTTTAAATTAAAATAATCTTTCTGCCCACCTTCTTATCTGCTTCTTCCTGCTGTCTTTTACCGCTTCCTCCATCCTGCTCACCATCTTGTTTCCTTTTTCATTCTGTTTCTGTAGAAACAGGCATTTCTACAGAGTGAGGGTTTGAATTAATACAGCTCATTGTATATTTTGTCATTAAATATACCATCCAACGCCAAGTATAAAAGACATTGTGACAACTCCCACTGAAATATTTAGTGCATCACCTTAGTTGGTAAATGTAGAATGGCTCAGTCGACATGAACCACCTGTCTGTCACCTGGGTGGTAGTTTACTGCTGACTTCAGTCATTATGAGGCGTTATCAGTCACTAGCAGAATTTCCCTCACACTGCTGTTGTGTTCTTGAAGCTGCCCTCCACAGTCCGAGCCATCAAACTGCTTCTTTCACACTTTTAAATTTTTTTTACAGTATATTTTGTGTCTGTTAAGTTTCTATGGTAAAAAGCAGCAAGTTGTTGTTGATGTTATTGATAATAACAGCAACTTGGCTTTGGGGGTCCCTGGCAAGAAGCTAATGCTGTTTGGGGGGGCCTTGGCATGGAAAAGTTTGGGAACCCCTGTGCTAGAATACAGGCTGCTCATGGTGGCAGCTGCAGGAGCGCTTTTAGCCTTTACAAGCTTTTTACATTTTATGAGTTCTTCAGACGAGTCTCTTCATTGATATTATTAGATTTTAAATTATTTTTCATTGTGGTTTAGATGCTGGGCTGCTTGACCCATTTCCTTCATTACATTTTCATTTATTTTTACCGCCTGTTAGGATGAGTAACCTTAGCAACAGATGGGTTGTTTACTAGGAGGAGCAGCTGATCGAGATGTTTGTTGTTTAAAATCCCACTTTGCCATCTTCTTAAAACTTCCATGCAGGATTTCACTGTCTCAATCTTCTTCTTCATGAACGTATCAAAACACTACATTCCTGTTTCACTAAAGAACAAGAACTGTTTTTCAGTCGTAGCACAGCCACACTTCATTGTGTTGATCCATTGACAAGTTCTGGTTAAAGTTTAAGAAGCCTCTTAAAGCGGTGCCATCAGTTTTTAGGAGTTAAAAAAGTCAAATTGTCAATATTTTATCTTGTGTGCTGTACATCTGCTGTGTTAAATGTCATAAGTTGCATCTTCAGATGTTCTGCATCTGTGAAGTCCAGAAGAGAGTTTGTCTGAGGAGATCAGTCCGAGTAACCAGCAGCTTGTTCTCTCAGAAACAAACTCTGAACAGAAGATTCTGCTCGTTTCCTCTAACTCTTGGAATGGAGAAGGAAGAAGAGTATCTGACATTCGTTCTGTTTGAAAAGCAGTTGAGTTCTTGTGACACAGTTGCAGCTCCTGTGACCCTCACACATCTGTCCTGTGGTTGGTTTCAGAAAAAGATGTGAACCGAACTGACAGAACAAACCGGTTCTACGAAGGCATGGACAACCCGGGCCTGACTCTTCTACACGACATCCTGATGACTTATTGCATGTACGACTTCGACCTAGGTGAGAGATCTGTGTGTGTGTTGATGTGAGTCCGAAGCAGCAGGAGCCTTTGTTTTGTTGAGCACGTATGAGGGTAATCTCCGTCCACGTAACCCCGTTGGACCAAAAACAAGTCAGGAAAATGCAGTTCTGCTTTAATTGGTCATTCTTTTATCTGAAACTTGTTTTTAGATGTTGTTTTGGTCTTTGTTCCTCCATGTGATAGACGTTTTGCAGACTGTCAGGAGAGGCAGGGAGACATCTCTGAAATTTCTTCAAACTGAGTTGATCTGAGATCCAGTTCCAAGAAATCACAGATGGGAACTTCCCCAACCCCCGACAGCATTTCTCAAGTTTGCTACTGCAAATGTCACATGTCTGCAGCTTTAGAGAACTTCACCTTTGGAGGCATTCAACGCTACAAAGCCGGAAAATTTCAGTTCAGCATGGATTCTTCTGTAAATTGAGTTGAACAAAACCAATAGAGTTGTTTATCACACCACTGACGGTAATGAGATAAATACAAAACCACAGCTTTTACTGATCTGTCATGTAATAAGTCTGTCTCATGTCCCACTGAAGACGAGGTTTTCTGTTTACTACTTTTATACACAATTAAACAATACTTATATCATTAAACTGATGATACACAGACTGTTGTATTCAACTCCTAATAAATACAGGAACCCTTAATCCTCACAATGTAACACTGGGCCAGTTAAACTTCAGGGATATCAATATTATTATGATTATTGAGGAATAATTTTGGTTTACCCTGAATGGTATTTTATTTCTAACAAGCAATCGTTTTCTGATGTGTGATTTAACAGTTCCTTTTTTTTGAGCCTTATGTGCAGTAGTTAATCACATAACTGTTATCAGAGGGCATTAATGAAAAAACAATAACTGGCTTCTAGCCCCTGTTCAGACCTGAGAGAGCAACATCTAACTCCAGAAACTGCCTGGTAACTTGAGACCAGAATGAGGTGGGAAGCAAGTCTGTATTTCTGCGGTCATTGATTGTTTTCATCTCCAGCTCATCTCAAAGCCTCCTGGAGCTTCATACGGACTTGGCTTTGAAGCCTGGAAACATTTCTGGGAAATGACTGTGCTCACCTTGTGTCTCCATCCTCCAGGTTATGTTCAGGGGATGAGTGACCTGCTGTCACCGATCCTCTTTGTCATGGAGAATGAGGTTGATGCTTTCTGGTGTTTTGTCTCCTTCATGGACCAGATGGTGAGTTTAATCTGCTGTGCTCTACATACATAAATCCTAAGAGGTCCCCCATGCTTGATTCAGCTGCTTTCAGTTTGCAGCTTCACCACCAGGTAATTCTGGACAGGTTCTGTTCAGAGTTTTAATCTGACAGAAGCATAGCAGATGTTCTCCTGCAAGACTCACCTGTGACATGCTTATAAAAACAACTTGAAACTATCAGTGATCAGGATTTTTGTGTGCCAAGGTGTGAGCTGAGGTTAGATGAAGGTTAGGAATGAACTGATGATGGTTTGTGTTCAGGTTAAGCTGTAACTAAGGAGTAAAGTCAGTGCAATGTCTGTCTGTGTTGCAGCACCAGAACTTCGAGGAGCAGATGCAGGGCATGAAGACTCAATTGATCCAGCTCAGTACACTCCTCAGACTGCTTGACCTGGCTTTCTCCAACTACCTCGGTACCAGCATGTTATAATGTCACAGCCGACTGTCAGATGCAGATGAGCAACAGGTCTGCACAGTGGACAAGTTTGGTGGAACAAAACCACAATGGTCACTGAAATAACTTCAAGCTGACAAAAGCGATAATTTACTGAACGCTGATTCATGAAAATGAGACGTTGCTTTTGAATTGTGGTTCAACAGAATCATCAAATGACAATAATAATGAAGTTGACCCAGACAAATGAGTGACCGTGGATCCTACTGAACATTTGTGGAAACATCTGAAACATGCAGTCTGGAGAAGAAACCCCTCAAACCTGAGACAGCTGGGGCAGTTTACCCCTGAAGAGTGAACCAACATACCTGTGCACAGGTGCACAAGTCTCATCGAGAGTTACAGAAAAATCTCTTCATTTTAATTATTCAAAAGCAATTTATCATTTTCATCGTCCGGTGTCCATTACATTATTACTTATTACTTTTGTCAGTTTCAAAATATTTCAGTGACTGTTGTGTTTTTTTCCTTTAATAATGGGAAGTTACAAACAAGTTTGTCCACCTGTGTATATCAGCCCTCTGACCTCAGGATGACCCCGTTTGGGAAGTTTTATCATTCAGAGATGTTTTGTCACAAACTCAGTCTAATGCCAGTCTAATCGCACAGGATTGCATTTATCTGGGGACCATTTCTAATCATTACAGAAGACATCTGTGATTTTAATACTGTCTGAATGTGCCACGTCTTATTTGTAAGGTAAAAATTCAACCTCGGATTACCTATCCTATTTCAGCAAACATCAAGGCCACAAGATCATTTTAGCCCTTTTTGAATGCACGTGTCAGTGATTTGGTGAAGTGCGGATCATCTTGTTTTTGCATCACGCAGGAAGAAAGTTTACTATTCATAAAGCTCAAACCCTCTCTGACAACATAAAACCTTTAGGGCTTCAAAGAAAGCTCTGGTTACATTAACCATTAAGTTTACTGCTGCCATGGCAACCTCAACACATAGGCTGACTTCACTTATCCAGCGAGAATGGGCAGAACCAAACACCGATGTCGGGGTGTGATCTTAGACTTACTGCAGGGTCAGAGGTCATTTCAGTCAAATGTGAATAGTACATATCCGACTCTCCGTTTCACTGCTGTTGGTTGTTTGAAGAACTGCTCTTCCCAGTCGGAAGCATCAAACTGATCCTTACACCCACTGCTGGCAATGTGGACGCTCAAATCCACACTCAGCTTGGAGACATTTTAAACTACATACTTCTGGAATTTCTTTTACTCTGCCAACGATTTTGTCCCAACAGCATCAAAAAGACACTAAACAGGACAATAAAAGGAGATTTGTGGAGAGAGGATGTAAAGCTGTTGGAAACTGAGACCCAGCCAGACATTTATCTACGTCTGCGGTAATCCCTTCATCTCAGTGACGTCTGACGATAAAAGTCAGAAGTGAAATGTGATATTTTGCTGAAAGGACAGTGTCTGAAATACAGGACAAACAATGAGGTAATTACAGCGGTCAGAATACGACGCCTCCAGCAGCCTGGTGGCATTGTAAGGCCAGTTTGATGGAGGCAGGCAGAACGGACACTCGTCCATCACAATAAAAGCAATGATTTCACTGTAACGCTGACGATTGTGGATCAGCAACGTGTGATTGTTTACCTGGCAGGGCTAATGGTTTGATTGTTAGTTAGCTACAAAACAGCACTGCAGTCGTATATCAATCACCTCAAAAGTTGGATTGACTGTCAGTCAACTTTGACGGGTTGTGGTGGCCTACATGGGGCGGGAACACAAGCAAAGCACCCAGATTTGTTTTTGCGTCTACTGAAACAAACTCACAGCTTGCACCCTTCGGGGGTGTGATAGTCTCTTGTGCTGATTGGTTGTCTGTGTGTTTGTCTTCCAGAGTCTCAGGACTCGGGTTACCTGTACTTCTGCTTCCGCTGGTTGCTGATCAGATTTAAGAGAGAACTCAGCTTCCAGGATGTTCTGCGGCTCTGGGAGGTCAGTGTTTCTTCTGTCTGGAGATCAGCTCTTTGGTTTCCATTTTTGTGCCTTCTCATTTTTTTCTGCAGCTCTGACCTGAAGAAAGTGTGGAAATAAACCTAAACTGATTTTTTTTCTTCTTTATTTTCAAATGTTTTGAGATTTAGAATTTGGTGGGATATAGATGAGATTTTAGTTTTACCTGCTAAATCCTAAATGTTTTTTTGTATTTATTTTTTATCCTGTTTAACACTTCTGTTATGGATTTACATCTTCACTCATCTCTGTGGCTTCTGTTAAAAATGTGTTTATTTTACTAAAGAAAGTAGTTTCACTGTTTGCAGTTGTGCTCTGAGTCTTTACATGTGCAAACCTCAGTGAATCATTCCTGACAGAAATCTGGAGATTTGGATCTAAAAGTTTCAAATATTTAACATAAAGAATAAAAACATCAGTGATCCAGATCAGATCTGGACTTTAGATACTTTTGATAGGAGATACTCATTCATTTACACTCTCCTGTTTGAGTGTCCACCCACAGTCACCTGATGAGTGACACTTTTTTACTAATCCCAGTACTTCCTGGTGGTTTTTAATCAGTCTTGAAGTTCAGAAACTGATGAATCTTCATGAGCTCGTGCAGTTTTTTGATGGAAGCGTTTGGAGTACAGCAGTTATATCAAAGTATTTTGAGTGTGTTTATCTTTTGACACCAGTTTATATGGAAGCCGTTTATTCAGTGATGCTTCAGTCTTTATGACCGTTGTGAGTTTGTGTGTGTGTGTGTGCTTGACCACAGCAGAAGGCTGGTAGTAGTAAGTGGGACTCTGCAGGAAGTGAAGCATCGTG
>JAOWBL010030033.1:15616-30023 GCA_028564865.1 Zenarchopterus dispar
CTGATCATGAACCAGCATCATCTCTGCAGCTTCCACGGAAACGAGTCTGTCTTTTAACTGACATCATCAAGCTTAGATGAGACTGATGAACTCAAAACAAGCCACACCATTCTTATCTTTTTCTTCATTCTTTACACTCCATTATGTTAAATTTCAAATTGAAATGTTATCTTTTTAGGGGTATTTAAGGATATCTTTACAGATGAGCACCTCCCTTTAACTTCTGTATGTGCTGTTTGAAGTAGAGGCTAGGTTTCGAAGCTGATGATTGATCTCTTCAATCAGTAAAATCTCCACACCTACCATGTGGTTAAAACTGAGCAGATGGATTAAGAAATACATTTCAGTTCGTTATTATTAAACGCACCATTATGTCAAAGAACCAAATAGAACAATAGGTTGTAAAGTGATGAATGCCATCACTGCTCCTGCTGCACCATCCTCTGAGCTTCTACCTTCTCCTGGGCTGTGGATGTCCTCCTCTCTTCTCCAGACTGATTCTAATGCATCAGGTCAAAGTCATTTCTTTACTGAAGTCTGGAGATCAGTCAGAAATACGATTCCTGCTGTCCACGACAAGAACAAAATACAAACGCTGAAAGTTCCTGTTCAGAAGTCTCAGTCAAGTTCAGGGTCCTTTTCAAGAAACAGATTGTTATAAAAAGCAAAAGTATCTTGTAAAAAAAAAAAAAAGAAGTCACTTCCCTCTACTGCTGTCATTAACTTGAGCAATGTCCATGATTTTAAAAAGGAAGTTGAGGATACCGTTACAGCAGATGTTTCATTCAGAGAGACTTGAGTGAGGAGCAGCAGTCAAGCCACAGTACACTCAGAGACCCTGGTATCATGTCAGTTAAACATGTCAAGAGAGTCGTGTGTGCCAAAAGGGACAAAGTGTGAGGTCGATCTGTAGAGAAAGTAAATATAGACGAGTGCACTTTCACGCATTTGGATTTTGGAGGGGTTTAGGAGAAACTGTTACCTTGTTCCTCCAGGTGGTCTCAAAGCCCCACCTCCACAGCTGTGACATCACTAGAAGAGTTAAGATGTCCTCTCTGGCTTAGAGGACTTAAAAATATTATATAAGTCATGTTTGGTTCAAAGCCCTCTGTCCTTCTAGCCCTCAAAAAACAAAAATGACAACCAGGTCTCAGGAGGTTGTTGGTTCAGTTCTGCGGATTAACGAGGGATGCTGCTGTGGTCAACCCACCTGGACCTGGACATGTCGTCCTGCTGTTCAAAGTCCAGCATGATGTGGTGAGAGCATTCTCACACTGCTGCAGCTTCACGCTGGATCTCCTGATGTTCAGGTGTTTCCTTCAGAAAACAAAATACAGAGCATAAAACAGTTTTCATTATGTTGACCAAACGACATGGACGAAAGATGCTTTAAGAGCCAAGTAAACAGACCCAGCTGCCATTAGAGCCAGAGTCAGTGTCCTACAGCTGGGACTCAGAGACGGCAGTTTGTGAAGCAGAGGTTTGGACAGAGTCACAACACGCCAGTTTGACTCGAGTCCACTCAACTGATTCAAGGCAGCGCCTGGAGTCCAAGTGCAGAGAATAAAATGAATCAAAGCTCCAACTGTAAAACTTCCAGCTGTGAATTCTGACTTGTTGAGGAGCTCATTAGTGCTGCAGATGTTTCCTGACTGTTTTTGACGCAGCATCAGAACCCTGTTCACGTTGAGCTTTAAGTCAGAGTTGAACCACGGTGGGATTAACGTTGTACACTTAGACAGGTTAATAAAGTCGTTGCTTCTCCAGGTGGTGGTAGCTCTGTGTGTTAATCAGTGATTCCCTCCTGGCCTGAACTGAAATAGAACTAGAAGCTCTGAACTCCAGTTTGGCTTCAGTTCTGTTTCTGTTGACGGATCTTTTTCATTCAGTTGCGTTTTTCATTCACAAATATTTGCTGAAATGTCACTGCTCCACCAAATGTCATTTCAGTGGCTTTAATCTGAGTGATGGACACTCCCGCCACCCTGAAGCCCCCTCCATTATCTTTGAGGGGAGACATTTGAAGGAGGAGGAGGAGGAGGGAGAGGAAGGTATCACCTTCAATCAGCTCATAAAGCTGCATCAGAGTAAGACCAAAGCTTTCTGCTGCTGACGCCTCTTTCATTTCCTGTTCAGCAGGAAATTGTCTGGACGCTCAGCTGATAAGCTGCAGCAGCGTTCTGCGGGGTTTGTTGAAGAGGCTGCTGTCAGTCATCCCACTCCACCCGATGACCTGCTGCTCCTCATCCTCACTGAATGCAGACGGGAAAATGGATTCAGAGAAGAGATGACAAAAATGGCATTTGCACTAAAGTTTATGTTAAAACACCTGCTGATCTGGAGCTCGTGCATGAAAGAAAATAAACCGGATCGAACAGGTCCAGCAGTTAGAAACAAACTGGTGGTAGATGACGTTCCTTCTGGAAAAGGTGGCACTGCAAGACTGAAGCACCTTCATACTGATGCTAAAGTCCTAAATATGAGGAGAACCATCAGACTTTAGAGCAAACTGAAGAAGTTCTGTCACCTTTACTCTCCTGAAGCAGAAAACGTCCTGCCTTCAGGAGACGGACAGCACACCCGTTGTCTCATTCCACAGATGAGATTGTTTTCTTTCCACTTGTCTTCTCCTCACGTCTGACTGCTTCAGTGACGGACATATTTGAGACATACTCGAGCTGTGGCAGCTGTGTCATCGATCCCGTGTTTCATTTTCATCGCCTCTGTCTGAGAAACCAAGGAGGCACTGTGCACTTTTTTCACAAGGAATAGTGACAGTTCAAGATGGGGATGCTGACGTAACATAACAGCTATGTAGCGTGTAGTACAAGAGTTAAAAATAATGTTCTGGTTCCACCCTTGGCTTGGGCGTCATTCCTTTTGTTTTTCTGTATTTGCATTGTTAATTCTGCAGAGTTCTTCTTATACTTCCAACTTCTGGGGCACAGTGAAAGCAGAAGGATTTAAAGTTGTCAGTGGAGATTAAGGTGGAGAGGTTGGATAGTTTCCTCAGATCTGGGTCTGTGATATCACAGAAACCTGCTCCTTCAATGATGCCTTCAGTTAAAGCGATGGGGTTGTGTTTTCCAGAATGTTTGAATTGGTAGTCACTTCAGATACAAACATTAGCTCTCGAGTGGAGAAAACAAAACACCTGAACATCCTCCACAGAGCCCCTTCTCTGCTCTGGGAACAGTTTGGGAACTCAGGCTGCACTGACATGTTACAGGGACGGATCTCAGGATCACAGGCACGAGACTGAAGCTGAGAAATTTAGCCAGGTCTGTGGTTTGATGGGATAGTTTTGTTGCTGATGAAAACAAAGAGCAGTCCTCACTCTGACACTTCATTGACCTACCCTCTTAAACATACCTGTGTATATAAGCACGATGATGTTGGAGGTCTATTTATACATCATATATATTATTCCTACTACACTTCGAGTTATTCAACTTCTGTACAAGTGATACTTTATATGCTGCCATGTAAAGGATTGCTGCCAAACAACATTTTGTTGTATAGTAATGTATAAAGACAATGAAAAACCTGTCTGCCCATCCATCCATCCGTGAACTTCCTCTTATCGAGGTTTCCAGACGCTGGGCAGCAGCCTGGGCAGGAAGGCTGAGGTCAGAGCTCTTCAAGTCCTCAAGGGCCAGTGTCCTGCAGGTTTTAGGTGTTTCCTTGTATCACCACACCCTGATACAAACAGCTGTGTCCCTTGATGTGACACCTTGATGACAAGCTGATGATGACCATTGATTAGAATCAGGTTTGCTGAAGCAAGAGACCTTATAAAACATGCAGGACACGGGCCCTCGAGGACCAGACTTGAAGAATCCTGGCTTAGACTTTCGCTCCCCAGCCACAGATCACTGTTCTTTACAAAACGGAACTCTTTTCCTTCCGTACATTTCTCAGTTATGCCTGAAAGCTCTGCAGCCAGCATTTAATTATTGTAACCAGGAAAACGTGGCTGAAGCAGGACAGATAGTCTTCTAGAGCAAAGTCTGACAAAACGAATGAAAACAGGACAGATAATAATGGAGATGAGTTTCATACTGAGCAGAATGAGGTTCAGAGGAGGACAGATGTGGATTTAAAGATAATCATCTGATTTGATGACAGGATGCAGGCATGAAGATGACTGGACCAGAGCAGTAACGTTTCATTCAGGACATCTACAGATGGTGGTGAAAATTTGAGCAACATCTTTCAGCTGACTAATGATGACATTCACATGACAACAGTGATGATCTTGAGTCAAGTCAAGATGCTCTAACCCCTTAAAACCAGCTGATATGAACAAATGAACTGAAGAGTCAGCTGGAGTTCTGCATCTCTCTGGTATTTTGACCAAAACCTAACAGATATTTCATTAAAATCTCAGCAAAGTGTGTCAACTTTTGAAAAACGTCATTAATGTTTAAAACTATCAAAGTGTTGAATAAATCTTCAGCTATGGGTCAAGAGATCACCGGGTTCAGGTCACTGAGCTCCGGGTGTGTTTGAGCTTCACTGTGACACCTGAAGCTCAGGGGATCTTTAGCTATGGGTCACAGTGAAGGAGCTCACTGACCTCCAGGTTGTTTCACACCCACCCAGAACCAGAGGGGGGTTCTGGATGTAGACCCTGTCTCTAGGTCTTTGGACTCCGGTACCATCCAAACCCGTTCTCACTGATGGAGTCAGTTTTTCAGGTATCTCCACCAGGTGTGTGTGACATAGCATGTTGCAGTTTTCCATGTGTGTTACAGACAGTGAAGCTGCTGCAGTGGGAGGAGTTTCTCACCCCCTCCCTCCCTCCTGTGGGAGTATTTAGGTGGGTGAGAGCAGACGTTGGTCCATAGAAGTGGGAGCAAGAACAGGACGGCAGGCTGGAGCCCTGGTACTCGTACACCCACTGGTTCCCCATGGCTTCGGCCCATGTGATGAAGGACGGGGCCCCTCAGCCGGTGCCCCGCATGCAGCCGGCCATGATGATGTTCTCCAGTAAGTACTGGTCCAGGAGGGGACTGTCACTGGACTCTGCTATGTTCGACCACCAGAACCACCAGCAGCAGAGGCACACCGGGGGACAGATGGTGAGAGCCAGGACTCTTCGTTTCCATCTCCATCACCTGATGTTTGGTTTTCATGATGTAACGAAGTCCAGATTTATTTCCTTTGTGACTTATTTCCTAAAGTAATCTGATTACTGATTTACTGACTATTGATAAGACTCCGTTTTTTTATCTAAATTTAGTAGCATCTAAACTAAACTTGGTGCAAAAAGACACTGAAACATGCAGCAGAAGATAAAGATGCTCAGCTGGAGGATATACTGTTCATGCCACAGCTGCACACAAGACACTCAACACCAGTGGGTGACAGGTGGGGCAGGAATGTGACAGCAGCTCAGACTACATCAGATACTCGTCCTGTTAGAAGGAAATACGCTCGTTGTGGTAGCTGGCACCAACTTGCACTCGTTTGTTTGTGTGAATGATTTATTGTTTTTGTTTGCCCAGGTTCTTTGTATCTGGTGTGTGCTCCTCCACCTCTCCCAACACTTTCCATTAGCAGCTTCATGTGTAATTCATGACTGACAGCTGCTGCAGCTCTGTTTGAACAGCAGCAGATAACAATCTGACGCGACCCCACGTCCATGCGGACCCATCACTCAGCCAGTCACGTCCAATAAAACTGCGAGGCATTCTGTTCATTGGTCTGACATGGACTCCCATGAACAAAAGAGCACACTGGATTCCTAGAAACCTCAAACCACCAAAAGGCACCAAGACTCCAATCCTTCTGTTCAGTTGGAGTTCCAGATAAAAAATAAAACACTGGTTCAAGTCTAAAGCTGGTTAACCCCTGGAACTGAAGAACAACGTTACCAAAGAAGTGCAATACCTCTCTAGGCTTGGTTCTTCTATTAAAGGTCTCAGGACTTCAGTAACTGATGGAAACAACCTGGAACAAGACGATGACACACAACGACATAATAAAACTGCCACCTAAGCGCAGTCCCTGAGCACAATGCAGTTAGTCACAA
The DNA here is from genome assembly GCA_028564865.1 of Zenarchopterus dispar. NCBI lineage: Eukaryota > Metazoa > Chordata > Actinopteri > Beloniformes > Zenarchopteridae > Zenarchopterus > Zenarchopterus dispar. The sequence continues at coordinate 21,654 of JAOWBL010030033.1, forward strand.
ATCTGATCCAATGCTTGACTCTTAACCTCACATGTCTGTGTTGCTGTCTTCAGTCCAGGCGGACGTCTTTTTGTCCCATCAATGAGAAGCCTGACAGCGAAAGCTCAGAGGATTCTGGGAAAACAGCGGTGGTGTTTTCTCTGAAGAATGAGGTTGGCTGTCTGGTCAAAGCTCTCAGACTCTTCCAGGTCAGAACCAAATCCAGAACCACAACCTCAAGAACATCCCTGTCCATCTCAATTCAGATCTCGACCCAGGACTGAAAAGCATCCATATACATTACAGCATGTGTTAACGTTTTCATCTTTTTATGTTTTATCCTCCCTCTTCTCCTGCAGGAGAAGCGGGTCAATCTGAACCATATTGAGTCTCGGATGTCAAAGCGGGTTCCCAATGAGGTGGAGATCTTTGCCAGCTGCAACTGCAGCAAGAAAGAGTTCAATGAGCTGCTAGAGCAGCTCAAGGACAATGTCAATATTGTGTCCTTTAACACGCCTGCAAACGTGTGGTCTGCTGACGCAGGTACAGACACGCTACAACACAGGCACCAACAGATTCAATATTCCTGGAATATTTCAGAGGATGAAACGGGTTTTGTGCTGTTTGAAGTAGCAAGTTGTGCGCTGCATATAAAGTGAAGGTCCAAGAAAATAAACAAAATTCAAAAAGTCTGATTTGACTCCCACCTTAACAGACAGACTAAAACAAGAGCCCTGAAGAGAATATGTTCTGGGGACGTAAGAGGTTGTCTGTTTGTGTGTTTCATCAGATGAAGACGATGTTCCCTGGTTTCCCATGAAGATCTCTGAGTTGGATCAGTGTTCCCACAGAGTGTTGATGTATGGATCCGAGCTGGACGCAGATCATCCAGTGAGTTTACATGCAGGACGCAAACACAGTCTCGGTTTATTGTCTTAACCACTTCACCATGGTGACAGTGGCAAATCTGATGAAAGACGTTTCTGAATACTTGCTGTTTGTATTTTATGACAAAGTAGCGTATTTACCGATTTTCACAATGATGTGTTTTCTACACTGTGAAATGGTTTTATTTCCGTGGGCCTAATTCTAAGCAGTGCAGCAGGTGAGGTAGCACGGTGCTGTGAATGTCCTCACAGGAGGAGGGTTCCTGTTTGAATCCCAGTTGGGTTCTTTCCGTGTGGAGTTTACATGCTCTCCAGGTTCCTGTGTACAGTTTATTCCAGTTCTCCAGCTTTCTCTTTCGGTCCAAAAACTGGTTGACTGGTGTGTGAGTGTGAATGTGCACGGCTGGTGGTCATGCTTGTCTCCAGTTTGGCCCTGTGATGGGTTGATGACCTGTCCAGTTGAACCCCATCTCAGGAAATCTAGGAAAGCTAGATGCAAACTGGCATCTCGGAATCCGGTTTGGGTTTTATGTCTCTGTCTTCTTTCTTCCTCTCAGGGCTTTAAAGACAATGTTTATCGCGAACGCAGGAAGTACTTTGTGGAGGTGGCCATGAATTATAAGTTGTAAGTATCGCTGGTTCACGTCTGATGTGAAGCCGTCTGTTTGTGGATAAAGTTTGTTCCCTGATCCATCCCCCTCCCCAGTGGGCAGCCCATCCCCCGCATCGAGTACACCTCTGAGGAGGTGAGAACGTGGGGCGTTGTGTTCAGAGAGCTTACCAAGCTGTACCCGACACACGCCTGCAGAGAGTACCTGAAGAACCTGCCGCTGCTGACAAAACACTGTGGCTACAGAGAGGACAACATACCACAGCTGGAGGACGTTTCCCTGTTCCTCAGAGGTGTGTAACCTCATCTCACAGTGGACTACAGGTGTAGCAGCACAATGTGACACCACCCTGTGTGTACAAACAGCTCCCTTCTTCATTCTGAGTCACCCTTAAGTCAATGAACTCACTCAACAAACAACACATCAACGATTTCAACAACTACAATTACAGAGTCCGACATGTCAAAGCAACAACAAACAAAAACTAAAAGAAAAATGTCACAGCAAACACAACCTTAACAGTGATGACAGTAACTAACAGCACAAGCATGATGATGAGGATGAGGATGAGGATGTTTCTCAGAGCACACTTAACTCAGGGTTCAAACAAATGGGCAAATGGGTGAGACTGGGGAGGGGGAGAGGGGAGGTGAGGCATGGGGAGAGAGGGAGATTGAGAGGTGAGAGTAGCAGAGAAGAGCATGGGTGATAGAGGGTGGGTGGTACAGCTACTGCACCACACCTTGATGTTCCCAGCCAGGATACGCTCAATGGCACATCTGTAAAAGTTCATGAGTATCCTGGTGTCCATGCCGAACCTTCTCAGATGCCCGGGAAGAAGAGACATTGTCTCCTGACCTGGTCATGATGTCAGTGTTGAGTGACCAGCTGAGATCCTGTCTGATGCTGATCTCCAGGAATCCGAAGCAGCTGACCCTATCCACTGCTGCTCCCTCAGTGTAAAGGGGGACGTCCTCATCTCTGTAGCCTCCCAAAGTCCACAGTCAGCTCCTTGGTCTTGCTGATGATGCTGATGTAGGCATCATTGTTGCTGATGTAGCCAGTTCTGTTGGTGTCATCAGCAAACTTGGTGGTTGTGACTTCAAATCACTTTAATGTGCGTTTGTAGCAACAGAACTGTAAAGCTGTGTGATGACATCACTTCCTGTGCATATTGTTGTGTTTCAGAGCGCTCTGGTTTCACAGTTCGTCCTGTAGCAGGTTACCTGTCTCCCAGAGACTTCCTGGCTGGTTTGGCCTACAGAGTGTTTAACTGTACTCAGTACATTCGTCACAGCACCGACCCACTCTACACCCCTGAACCGTGAGTACTTCACACTTCTCATCCACTTCATTGTACTTCATTTTGAGTTATTTCACTTCACTATACTTCCTTTTTTCCTTGAAGTCACCCCACCTCACTTAAATCCATTCCCTGTTAAATCACATATCTCTCCTCTTTGGTTCTCTCTCCTTTTACTTGACATGTCTCTACTGAGAAGTCATCAAGCTGAAGGAGTCCAACTGAGCTTGGTTAGCTTGTGAGACTACAGAAGCAGGTGACAAGGTACTGGCAGGCACTGACATCGCAGTAACAGCTGGGGCAGATGTTTTGGATTGACAGACTGGTCTGGTGGTTCTCCTTTTCAAGAAAGGAGAATGGAGGGCCTTTTATAACTATAAGGAAATTACATTTCCCAGTGTCCCTGGTAAAGTCTGTGCAGAGGTGCTTGTGAAGGGAATCCAGTCAATAGTCAAACCTCAGATTCAAGAAGAGCAATGTGGGTTCTGTCCTGGCCGTGGACCAGCTCTGTTGTGCTAGGGTCATAACTCTTATGGACAGAATTTCTAGGTGCAGCGAAAGTGCAGAGAGGAGCTGGTTCACTGGTGTCAGAATTTTATCTATGCTTTTTGCAGATGAGCTGGTCTTGGTGGGATCTTCACCTTTCTGTGGTTTGTAGCCATGTGTGCACTGGTGGGAATGAGAATTAGACATTTCAAATCTGAGACCATTTGGCCTTAGTGTCCTCCCTGAAGATGAAGGAGGTTGCTGGGAAGAGGGACATGGGCCTCTCTGCTTAGACTACTGCCCATGTGGCCCAAACACAGATAAATGGAGGTTAATGGATGGATCACTCTACTACAAATCCCTCACTTTTACTCCACTTCAACCTGCATATCTTTGCTTCATTTCACTCCACTTGACTTCAAGCCTGTTCTCCTTATTTGACATCACTCTTCCTTGTGTTACATTGCTTTGCTTCTGAGACGTAAAGTGTCACCTTACTTCCCAGTTTCTCTTCATGTAACCTTGCTTCATTCGATTTTAATATATTTCACAACAGTTTGATCATCCTGATGAATGCAGTTTAATGTGGAAAAATTGTTTCTGTTCCCAGGGATACATGTCATGAGCTTTTGGGTCATGTTCCACTCTTGGCCGATCCCAAGTTCGCCCAGTTCTCCCAGGAGATTGGGTTGGCCTCGCTGGGAGCATCTGATGAGGATGTCCAGAAATTAGCCACGGTCAGTGTCAAGCTCCCAGTGGAATGTGCACACACAGTCAACAGTAAACTCATATATTCCTTCAGTGCAATCTGAAAGCACATCAAAACAGTAATATAACAATAAATGTCATATTCTGTAATATAACAGTAAATGTCATATAACAATAAATATAATAATAAATGTCATATTCTGTTTGGGTTTTACAATGGCAAGCAAAAGCATGGGAAGTATGGGAATGATCCGGTTTTCTGGATTAATTTGCCATAAAAATGTGATCCAATCCAAAAATATGCACAATGCTGATGGAAAGAGTAAGTGAACCTATAGACTAAATATATCAATGAAAGAATTTGAGCCAATAGTTTGGACATGTGTTAATGATATGAGTATATATGGTTTAGAGCTACTTTGATTGATAAATTCTTGTTAGAAACAAATTTACTGTTCATAAGAATACTCATAAGAAACAGTCACCACGTGTGAATCATGTCTCACAAAAGGAGATCTCATACAGTCAAGACATGCAATAAAGAGTAGTTGATCAGTAGAAGGCTGGATAGGGATACAAGTAATCTAAAGAGTTGAGGCGTCCATCAGTACATGGCCAAAAAAATTGTCTATAAATGAAGATGCTTCCTGACACATAGCCAAGATAACTCCGAAAGCAAGACTCAGGCTTGAAGACATCTCTGGAAGTGACAAACATTTCTGTTCATGAGTCTAACACACATAAGTCATTGAACAGGTAGGAAGCCGTGCATGGGTGCCTGAAGTTTGTCACATTACAACTGAGAAAAAAGTTTATGGTCTGATAAAACAGAAGGTGATTTGTTCCAGAAGAATATTCAGTTTTGTGTTTGGTGCAAAAGGCGACATCAAAACATCATCTCCATAGTAAAGCAAGGAGGAGGGAGCATCATGAGTTTGCCTTGTTTTGTTGCTCCAGGGCCTGGACCACTTGGAATGGTTGAGAAGAAAATAAATTCACAAATTCAGCAAACTGGCCTGTAGAATAATGTCAGCATGGGTGTCCACCACCTAAAGATAACTAGAAGATGAAAGGTGGAGCAGTAAATAGTAAACACTGAAGTCTGTTGTTTACTGCTGCATTCATTGAAGTATAACCCACTCAGAGACCAGACCTTAACCCCACAGAGATGCTGTGGATTGGCCTCAAGTCAGCTGTTCACACCAGACTTCCTGTGATGAAGCAGTTCTGAAATGAGAATGGTTCAAGGTTCCTCCTGAACGTTGTGCAGGTCTGATCCAGAGCTACCAAAAGCACTTGTCTGAAGTCACTGATGCCGAAGAAGGTTCAACCAGCGTTTAACTTCAGGGCTTTGCTTATTTTTTCACTGACACTGTGAATGCTTATTTGGTCTATTTCATAAAATAACAAGAAATTAAACTGTTTATGTGTTATCAAGTTAATAGACTAACTTCTTCCATTGTCATGATTTTTTGTGACTTATATTGTGATTAGATCACATTTTAACGCAAATTCATGCAGAAAACCTGTTAATTCCTTTGGGCTTGAGATTATTTTAGTTATTGCTGTATGTCATTGCTCAAAGTAAAGTAAGAGCTTGTTAACTCTTGAAGAAAGTCAGATTTTCCTCAGATCAGATGCTTTGACCCACTTATCAGAGCTTGTTTAACTGAATCAACCTGTAGTCATTGGTCACCTGTTTGAAACCTTTCTAGAGAAACTTTTTCCATTTATTTGAGGGGTCATGTTCTTGTGAGAACCTCATCATACTTTTACCAGACTTAGTGGAAGAACAAAGAGGTAGATCTTCTTCTGATGCTGCTAAAAATTGTTTACATTAATGGAATAGCAGTAAACACTAGTTTCAGAATTTACATTTAATGCATTCAGTATATAAAATGTCTCAGCCATGGTGACTTCCTGTTTCTACAGCAACACTCTATTTTAACATCTCATGTGGTCCTTTGTGGTCTGGATGGTTTCATGTAATGCTCATCACTTACAGTCTGTGAAGTGAAGTCTCAGGAAGCTTTAAAACTGAATTTTCTGACTTTTACAAACAGTGTGAACTGATGCTTGCGTTAATAAAGCTCAGCATCATCTGCAAATTCATGTGTTTTAAGTGTCCTACCACAAGAAAGTGAGCATGTGTTGTAGATTAAGAGTCTTTGTGGACTCCCTAGAATCCCACATGTTGGTGACACAGCACCGACATCTCAGTGAAAACTGATCAAACTTTACAAACGCACCAAGTGCTGATTTGCCCCTGTCTTTTGTGTGTTTCAGTGTTATTTCTTCACCATTGAGTTTGGCCTCTGCAAACAGGATGGTCAGCTTAGAGCTTATGGAGCTGGTTTACTGTCTTCTATTGGAGAACTCAGGGTAACACACACACACACATGCATGCACGAACACACATAAGAAGTGCTCCATCTCATGATAATGATCATGGAAATATTTGTCTGTAAAATAAGAAACTAGAAATACTCCATTCAAACCCGTCCTTCTGTGACACAGGAGGTCCAACTGGACCAGTGAGTTGTGTTGAAAGAGACAAATTCTCCTCCTTTTTATCAAATGGACACAATTTCCAGAGCTCTTCATGAAATATCTGTGGCCTGCTGTTCTACATATGCCACAGAGAAACAGAAACAACCCCTCCTTTTTCAACCAAGCTCTCACAGCTGTGTACAGAGGAACTAGTCAGTCCCTTCACTCCACTCCCCACTTCTGCAGGGGTGTGCTCCTGCAGAAGTGGGTACAAGATAACTCAACATGTTTTCTTGGATCCTGAAGATATTTCTCATCTAAAAGGTGACTTCAGCTCTCCCTGACTGGTGGCGGGTTCCAGATTTATAATCTATTGTTGGGAACGTCGTCTTTATAAGCTGCTGGAGTCCCACCCCTCTCTGTTGTCAATACAGGTGTTTTTAATAACAGCCTCTAGGTTTCTCACAGTAGATCTAGGTGCCAAAAATGGTTTTGTTTTTCATTTGTTTTTATTCTGTGCTGCCTAATATTACACAAAGCATATATAAAACTGAAAAATTGTAGTATAAGTACAGAACCCTGTGGGATACCATGAATGAACTCTAGTATGTAGCAAGACTCCTTGTTTACATGAACAAATTGGAATCCGTCACATCAACATGACTTAAAATAGTCCAAAGCGGTTTCTATAATTCCAGTGATGTGAAAACTTTATCATAAAATGTTTTAAAAGGCTTCGTCAAAAGCAGCACAGAGATCTAACTAGGCAACTATACCAAGTCCACGATCTAAAGGCCCTGAGGAGATCATTGGTAGCTTTCACCAGTGCTGTGTTTCTGCTGTTATGTGATTTACATCCTTAATGAAACTTTCTGTGCACAGATGGACAAATTTGGTGTTACTCTTCTATTAAAGAAAGAAAAAGCCACAACAGTAAATAAAATACCTTGTGACTGACACAAGTGATAATAAATTATGATTTAGGGAAAATCGATTAATGAAAATCACACATGGCTTTTGAACTGTGGTTCAACAGAATCATAAAAACTAAAATGAATAAACTCGTGAAACTGACTAGTATAAATTATTTTGTACTTCAAGAAAAAATTGAAAATAATTTGACCATAAAGACATGCTGAGTGTGTCCTGTAAGTAACATCTCAGGTGTCTTCAGTCTGACTATATAAAGGGTTAAAAGTGGTCACTACTGTTTGGTATCGATGTGTTCACCACACTAAACATGGACCAGAGAAATCAGAGGAGAGAGTTGTCTGAGTTTGATACCTTTACATTTACTGACTGAAGACATGATTATCCCATCAAGAATGACTGGTTTTCTTCTTTTCTCTCCCAGCATGCTCTGTCTGATGAAGCCTGTGTCAAGATGTTTGATCCAAAGACGACCTGCAACCAGGAGTGTCTCATCACCACCTTCCAGGAGGTTTACTTCGTTTCAGAGAGCTTTGAGGAGGCCAAAGAGAAGATGAGGTCAACAGAAACACACTGAATGTCTGTGCACGTACACATGTACAGGTGTAAAAACCCACTTTTAGGGCATATAACTGATCTATAGTACTGGAACATCTGTTTAGAAGCCACAAAATTAGTTTCAACTTGACAGTGGGTTTTAACTGAATATAAATTAAATAAGACAAATACAACATGAAACATCACAAAGAAACATTCTCTAAATCTTGCGGGCACATTCATGTGTTTCTTCCACTAAAGGAGTGGAGCTCAGATTCAGACATCTAATGTCTGAATGTCTTTCAGTTCCTGTGGTGGGAAAAATATTTGAGGAGTTCCCTTCCGTTGGTATCATCATGAGTTGCCAGTGTTCCCCTTTTCTTTTCTTTCTTTTTCCATCAGCCACAGCTTGTAACAGGGATTAGGTCCTTTAAGCTAC
>JAOWBL010030043.1:0-30020 GCA_028564865.1 Zenarchopterus dispar
TATATATATATGTACATATATATACATGTACATATATAGATAGATAGATAGATAGATAGATAGATAGATAGATAGATAGATATCCCATTTTTTCTTCAGTAAGTCTAATATTTGGCAGAAATTAAAAGTTTGTGGGATACATATATATAAAAGTCTGAATGCCTTAATATGAAATATCTTAAAATTATTCATAAAACTATTTCCTGAAGTTCCCATCACTTTTAGCCAACTACTTCGCTCAAACATTATAATGATGGTCATAAACAGGATGTTTGTTATCACAATTTACTAGATGAATAAGCTTATGTAGTACAATCAAAAATGTCATTGTGCAGAATATATCCATGACACAATTGTATTTTATCAAATAAGAAAAATGATAGATGTTTGGCATATATTAGCCAAACATCAGCCAAACATTTGGCATATATTAGCCAAACATCTAAATAAACAACAAAACATCTCACCTTCCAATGTACATATTTTTAATAGCACATATTTTAATTGTGTATGTACGTGTCTGTTTTTTTTTTTTCTTGACATTTAGCTTTAGATCATTTCCAGCTTGATGGGGCATGAAGACAAAGTAACAAGCACAATAATTTCTCGATTCTTCTCCCTCCCCCCTTCCCTCTTTCTTCTTTCGATCGCATTCTTTATTTGCTGCATACATTTTCACTGTTAAATGGAATTATGATCAAAGAATTTGCGGCTGTGTATTGTGTGTCCTACTGTTAGTCACACATCAATGAGTTAAATTTTGATCTGCCTGGAGCGCTGCAGACTAAAAGGCAAAGCAGACAGAGGGAGCGGTAGGGAGGGGGAGAATGGGAATAAGGAAAGCAAAAATAGGAAACATGGCAAAAAGTGGGAAAAAATGTATTCTGGTGCCAGATTTTTTTTGTCTTGTTTTTGTATATCACCATCTCTCTTTTTATACCCCCTTCTCTCTTTTCTCTCAGTCTCCCTTGAAGCTTTTCAATCAGAGCGTTGGCTGCCACCAGGGAAACTAGAGGATGTGTGTGGAGGGAGGGTGGGGAATGGAGAGAAATAAAGAGACAGACAGAAAGAGTCATGGGTGGGTTGGGTAATGAGGTAATGTAATAATGCATGTAAAAATATGCAAATTTTTCACATGCAAATGACTGGAAAATGTCATATAGACAACCTAAATACAGAACACGCAACCTGAATTTAATATAACGATTACTTTTGTGCCATTTTGGTCATGATTAAAGCCTTTTTAATAATAAATAATAGCATGAGATTCTTTCTAAACTTATATGACCATAACTTTTTAAGATTGTAATTTCCTTTTATGACAGTAAAATTTCTTATCAAATGGTTATGTAGAGCTTCTGAAAGGTTTATTTGTTAATATTGTTATTCACAAATGGGTTTGTCTAAAATACTAATGGGAAGTTACCTGCAGTACACAATGGTTGTAGCGCTCTATCTTTAGATAGAAATTCTGACAGCCAGCAATGCTAACAGCTACTCAGAGTGAGAGTCATGGAGGACGGAATTTTCAGCTTCTAAGACTACTGAAAAACCTCTTAAATTTCATTGCAATTTGACATCAAAACTGATGATCAAAAAACAAGGATGACATGTTGTGCACAATACAGCAGTCCAATGCAATTGAAAATTGTTATACTCCAGTCTTGTGTTAGAACTATTCCTATGAGTAATGTGTAAGTACAGAGAGCCTTTTTAATCCATTGTGTGTGTGTGTGTGTGTATTTATTTGCTTTTGTTCTTTTTATTTATTTTTGACAAGTTGCTTCACTCACTGACACAGCAGATACTTTAAGGGCTCTGTTTTTCTCAGCCTCACATCTATTCAGGAATTGAAGCGTTGGAATATTGTCATAGTTAACCCAAAACTGTCAGAGAGCTGCTGCTTATACAACAAAGGGTTATTGAAACGTTGCTGAATTTAGAAGCAATCATAAATGGGAATAATCATTTATTATTTTTTTTCTACGACATAATTTCAAATATCGGCTATATTTTTAAGTATATACAAGCAATCACACTTGCCCATAATTTGACCTCTGGTTCATGGTAGAAGAAAAAGACAAGAAGATGATTAAACAAATGTCATTATCAATGATTCAGGAGCCCAAGGAGATCCATTTTTGTCTTTTTTATGACAAGTAATCAGCTAATTTTCTTACTTTATATGTCGATTTTCTCTTTGCTTACTAAAGTCAAAGTCTTACGACTGTGGTGAAATTTGTTTTTATGTGATTAAAACTATGAGGCTTGTGCACATTCCTGGTTGTCTGGTGGAAAAGACCTAGAAGCTACAGGGGAACTCTGTTTTAAAACAATGGCTTTTTTCACTGTTTGTTTTTCTTTATTTTTCTTTCTGCCTTTTCCAGATTTCTGCCTACCCCAGCTTGAACTCCCCTGACATTCTCAAGCCCAGAGGCAGCATGCTGAATCCCAACACATTAGTTTGCAAATGTCTGGATAGAGTGCCTGTGTTTGCTCAAGCATGGATTTGCTTATGTGTGTATGTGTCTGAAGTTATGACTGTCTCCTGGCATTTCATGATTTGAGAGATGATGATGACAAAATGTGTGGTCTTGTTTATGTCCTGTGCAATTTGTGATCCATTTTCATTGGTTCAACCCGGTCCCTACTCAAACCTAAATACCATTGTATGTAAAAGTTGTCAACTGGTGCAGATTTAGGGTCCAATTCTAACACCAATATAACTTATGTCCTGTCATTGTACGAAAGCAGTCATCATTTGTTTTAAAGCAAAAAAAAAAACAAATAAGTAAATAAAAAGGAAAAAAAAGGTTGAACTCTGAAGCACAAGTTGTTTAAGAATAACACTGAAACAATATGCAAGAATTAGCATTTTTCTGGAAATAACAGGGTGGTTCATCTACCAAAATCACCACAAAACTCAATATTGGAAGAGTTGAAGGTTTGAAACTGCCCAGTATATTTAACATTTTTATACAGCTGGAGAATTAACTAATCCTGAACTGGTTCATGCATGGGCTGTTGTGGAATATATATCTGTCTCTTCTGATCTTCAGATCTTTTCCAACATTACGACCTCTTTTAATGTCTTTAGGAAAAGTTCAGTCTACAGTCTAACAGTTAAGCGATGTTTTATGAATTTCATGATATAATGAAAACAGTAACTAAAAGACAGACTTTTAACTAAATCAAAAATCACATTCCCATTTTCTGTTATGAGGTTGCTTAAAGAGTGAAGTGTGCATGATGTTATTTTTTATGGCAGCCTCTGAGTCTTCTATCAATGGAGGGATTGGGAATTTCGAAAAACAAATAGGTGCAAGAGCAAGTGCTGTACTCAAATTTAAGGATTTCCAGACTTTTGAGTCAGTTTATTTATTTGATTACTTATTCAGTTTTCACAAACAGTCAAGCTGAAAAATACACTTATCAGTGTGCTTTAATTTTTATTGTACTACTATGACAAAATAATAAAATAATACAATTCCCACCTGGCCATGCAAACAACACTCTCTCTCACTGGTGGTTGTGAATGTCACAATGCTTCACTATATAGAAGTATTATCACTTCAGTTCACATTGGTTATAGAGAAAAAAAAGATTACAATGGCAGCATGCTAAAGACCTAAGCCTTGTTTGCTTTAAATTGAGTTATGACATGACAAAGGCAAATATCCATTTGCAATCTGGTCTAGCATAGTGGCAATTATTCTTACATCACCATTAGTTAAAAACACTAGCCTACAGCCAGAGAATTTTGTTCTTGTGCTCTGTTTTTCCAATGCAAACAACTCCCAACTTACTCTTATTTGCATAGGTCTCTAAAGTTAAGCAGACAGTTTATACACCAATTTTATTGTGCATATAGTTTCACAACCACAGATCAGCCTGCTAAGAAATGTATTGTCTCCTTTCCCTGTGGCAGTTGATTAGCCTGCTATGGTTTGGGTTTTCTGTAGGGTTTTGAGTTTCATTTGTTGTGTTTTACTTGGGTCTTTAGTTTTGACCTTGTGTTTGACTGGTTTCCCATTTTATTTTGAAACTCTGTGTCCTCTTATTCCCATCTGTCCTGATTGTTTGTCCCTGTGTCTTGTAATTCCCACTAAGTGTATAGCTTGTCTTGTCTTTCCCTTCCACCCTGCTGGTCTGTCTGCTTTTCTACATGTCTGTTTGACTTTCCACAAGTCTGTTTGCTTTTGCAACCTGTTTTTTTTTAATTGCTAGAGTGCCACATTCAACAACACATGTTTTGGTTTCTTCCTATTGTTCCCTATTTTTTCACCTCCACTGTGTCTGATGTCTTTGACCTTACAAATACAGTCAAACGCAGCATTTCGGGATGCTGATGTTTTAATGGAGGTTTAAAAAGGGTATATATTTTATCTGTTTATTTTTAATATTTGCTTAGATGACAAAGTGTCATAGTAGGATGATGCCACAAACCCTCATGGCATCCATAATTGCTATTCTTTTTAAAATTGTGGAATAAGGAGAAAATTAGACTTTCATAATTCCAGCACCAAGTGGCTAATTAGGAACACAGCGCAATGGGAAGTTAATATGTCATTCCCCTTTACCAACAACTGGAGGCCCCAAATTGTGTGCCGTGAAGCAAGACCAGGTGTGTCCTGTGGTTTTGTGTAAATAACTGCATCGGTAGTTAGCTCATGTTCTTAAACGCTGATATGCACTAACACGAGGCCAAGAAAGCTAAAGACATTAAAAAAAAAAAAAAAGATAAATAAAACATTCCTTCCAGGTTTAGAAAAACTTTTTTTAAAAGGAGAACATTTTTCACAGTGAAAAATAGATCTGTTTGTTGGATTGAATGGGAGTGTTCAATAAGGTCAGTCCGGGCAACTTGTATGACAACAGAGCTCATTGTAAAAGCTGAAGAAAGCCTGTAATAGCAGAGACAGCAGAGTTTCATATGAACTGCACAGTGAAGCTCAGTTTTAGTAGCTCTCACTGGATCTGTTTCGTGGGCTTCTGTAACCTTCTCAAACTAGGCTGTTGAGGAGCTAATTCTTTTCTGCACTACCTTCGTGTGTAAGCTGACTTTCCTTAATCACATTTTAGGAGCTAAAATAGTCACTTTCAACTTTCCGTTTAACAGGAGCTGCAGCTGGATTTATCTTGGATGTGAAAGTAGTTGTACAAAATGAAAGCCTTGGCTTTCAGGATTCTTTTTGGCTCTTTTTTCTTGAGATTTCGTGGCCAAGTATAAAAAGCAAGAAAAACATTTTAATATCATGCCAAAGTGTGCTGAACCACTGTTAAAACTCTCTTCATGTGAGAAATATAGTGGCTGCAGTTTATTGCGCTAAACTGCTGCATAATCTATTGGTTACTTTTTGTGTTTTGTTTCCTCCTAGGATTATTTTCTCTAATAGTTTCCTGAGTCTTTCAGCTCCAGCTAGTGTAAGTGGAGTAAATTATGGGTCTTTGTTGGTTTGTATTTGCAATTATCGAGTAATAAATATGAGAAAGAGCTGAATGAATTACCCCCTGAGCTGAACGCTGCCATTTTTCTTCCAAATAACAGACTACACTGTAGTGCATGAATTAATTTATATACAGCGAACTGAATTTATATGTCATTGTTAAAATACACAGTAAATAATCAGATAATTTCACAGTAATAATTTAGAAAATATGTGGGCAAAACTATAGTATTCAGCTTTCATGTCAAATTAACTGAAAATTAAAACCAAGTAAAAATGCAAGTTACTTTCCTCTGAAATTAATAGGTGTTTGGACAGAAAAAAGATTTATATAGTTTATCTTTTTTTTTTCTGTGGCAATTACTCCACATCTTTCTTCAGGTGAAGTGAGGGCCTTGTCCTAGATATTACACTAGCCAAAAAAATCTTGGGGGAAACCATTTCTCTGTCAATTCTGATGCTTTTTATTTATTGACAAAAAGACAAATGTCAAGAACATAGCAACAATTATCTTTCAAAAGCCATAAAGTAACTGTATAGTATTTGTTCAATTTACAGCAGAACAAACATTTTGCAGACCTAACTGCGCAGATTAGTGTCTCTTTCATTTATTACCATTTGTACAAGGATTTTGAGTTGTCTAACCTAGCCACAAGCTGGCAGATAATTCTGTGCCTCACTGAAGCGGCACTGACCAGGCCAACCTTTAGTGACACTCCTACAACCCACATGGGATCTGCACGTCTGTCCGGGAAGAAGAGAGTTCAGAGGTCCTGGCTCGAGGAAAATAATTGGCCAGCAGACAGACAGGCCACAGTTGAGCCAGGCCAAATTTATCCAAGTAGCAAACAGACAGATATAAACTAGACAGTTAGTATGTCCAGAGAGGCCAAAGCGGCACTGGCTTGGCCAACCATTATGTTGACATGCTTTCACAAGCAGAAGACAGCAGGGGTTATGATATAGTGTCTGTTATGAGACAGCAATATGAAACAGCTCTGAGGAGGGGCTGGCATCCTCTCACTGTAGCATTTTATGTATTTATTTTGTTCCACTTTAAAGCTTAATTCGTTGAAGTAGATTGTTAATAAGTAGTTTAATCTTACATGTTCAGTTGTCTGAAATAAAAACAATTTGAGCTGATGTTTTGTTTTAATGGCTGCACAGTTTTCCCAGCGTAGGAACATTTTTCAGCTCTGAGAACAACTAAATTAACCATGTATGGCAAAATTAGAAAAAATAAGGGATACTGGGACTTCGTCTCTCAGACAGCAATTAAATACATCAAATATAATTAAGTATGTTATGCAAATATTTAAACCCAGACATTTGAAGTTTAACTAGAGTTCTTTAATTCATGTCCTCCAGCTCATTTCCAAAGCTCCTTTACAACAACAGGCGAAGTATGCAGAGCAACACTGATAACTGTCCTTTCAAAAACATCATCCAGTCATTTTTCATGCAGTATGGATGGAGGACTGAGGAAAGTCATCAAGTGTCTCCTTATTTAGACTTTGTGGCTCAAAGCCAAAGGAATCCTGGCAAATGTGGCTGTGAGCAAGCAAGTCGGCCATCCAGATGACATGCCCTCACCAGGCCATCACATCCAAAGCACACTGGGGATATGTGGGGACAGCTGGGGCACATAGGGTGAACACCCCAGTTCTTGTTGTAGAGACCAAAACAGTAATTGGCCAAAACACAATGGCACTTCTGTCCTCATTTTATCCTTATTTCAACTCAAGAGACACAGAAAATTCTTTTGTCAAACAACCAACAAGTAAGCAATGATGCAACTCCTTTAGCCTTTAATGTCAAAGAAATTAGTGCATTTTTTTCTGTCTCCAGTCAGCCTGTCCATCACTCCAGCATGAAACGGCAGCATTTCAACAACAACTAGACGGAAGTTGAGTACAAACATTTGTGGTCCAGAGGGGATACAATTCAACAGACATTGTTGATCCAACGACCTTTCTATTACCACATGCGGCTCAAAGGGAAAGGTTTCAGTAGCAAAATTATGCGTTTCTATAAGGTTGGTTGGAATGCCATCCTAAACTTTATTGTAATAGCAAACTGTGTAATGACAAATAAACATCCTTATCTTTATAAATAAACCTATGTCTCTCTTTATGATAACAATAAGAATCAATTAATAATTCATAGTAGGTTGCATAAACTAACATGTTCCAAAGTGTTGTGTTTGAAACAGGCATCAGAAGCCCATGTGCTGGAAGAGTCTGGATGTTTTTGTAAGAGCACTTGACATTGTTGCATGTGCTCTTTCTTAATGTCCTTGTGAGAAGAGCACCCAAATATAGAGTAGCTATGGGGATGTGGGCCAATTTTGGGATTGAGTGCGCATGTACATGAGTGCATGTGTGTGTGCATGCGTGTGCATGTGTGTGCGTGTTTCTTTGTGTTGGGATAACATATGTGTATTTTTGGCCCCAAGCAGCCTGGCTCACACCAAATTACCTGTCAGGGGTTGACATCACCTACCCCCAAGTCAACCTTACACAGAGGACAACTGGGCCCTGATCCAAGGCTCCTGTGATCTGTCTGCTCAGTTAGCCTGTCCTTTCTCTTCCCAACTATATGATTTCTTTTTTCCTTCCTTCTTGTTGGCACTTCTGTACTTTCTTTCTCTCCATCTCTTCCACATGTTTGTTTCTCATGCTATTTTTTTCTTTACTACAGACTGCTGCAGACCTGGGAACTCAATCCTTTCTTCTGCCTGAGGTCAACAAAGTGAGGACTGGGCCTGATGAAAAAATGAAAAAAGTTACCCAATATATCCCTCTGGTGCTTGTTATGACTGCATTTGCTGACAAAACACCATATACACATGCCCACACACTCCACACGAGCAAGATAGATGGATGTAATGCGGATGTCACTCACTGACACAGACACTGAGAGCCAGATGTGTCAAAGGTCTTCATATCCTCAGGTCCTAAGACCCCTGGCTTCTTATCACACCACCATTGCCACTTGTAAACGGATCCCTCGAACACTGAGATGCACTTTGAGGCATCAAGTTGCACCACAAACTGCCCCCAAATAAAACTGAAAATGAATGTCAAATAGAAGAGCAATGCCCATGCATGATGATGCACAGTACCCCTACATGATTCTCTCCCTCAGCTTCTCTCTGCCTCTGTGTCTTTCTTCCTCATAAACAACCTATGACCCCCCCTCCAACGTGGTCACCAGAGAGTGAGAAAGTGGAGCCTGAACCAACATGTCTGATTGGGCTGCACTTGTCAAAACAGCAGTAGGAGGCATGGAATAAAGCTGAATGTTCTCAAGACTGCTTCCTCAAGGTCACTGATTTTTCAACTAGACTTCCTACAGGGAATGACTGGACTGACTACTGACTGCACATACAATATGTAATGTGTTTTTATGTATTTTTAACACCACGGAGCAAAGCCAGAAGCTGTTATTGCTGCTTGTGGTGAATACAGTAATGTTTTGGAATAGAAATGTACCATGGAAGTCAAAGAACTTTCTTTTTCTTTTTTGTTTTAAGTTTGCAGAATCTGTAGGAGATAATGTCTATACATAAATAATAAACATAAATCTGTCTACTTCCCTACCATGTCATATCATTAGAGAGGGTTTATATTCCTCACAGTTTCATACAGCCATAGCTACTAAGAATTATAAATTTGAATATGTACCAACAAAAAGAACAACATGTCCTTTAACAGATGATACTCTATCACCAAGACTCCAATATGTTACTAAGTTGGTGCAGATTTATGTAAGGAGACAAAAGTAGTTGAGAATAAACTGATATGTCAGTTTTCTTAAGCTGTTTGCACCAACCTACCTGTATATGCCCCAGTGATGGACAGGAAACTTGTGGTGTACCCCAACCTCAAAAAGAACTAGAAAAGGCTCCACCAAAACCCTGTGACCATGAACAGGATTAAGTAAGTATACATGGCAGTTGGATGGATGCACTGCTTGCTAGTTTGCATGACACCACTGAACAACTGATAGCAAACTCGGTATACTGGAACCACTGCCATTGAGAAAATGTCACCAAAGCTTGCAACCTGTACAAGTATGCTTCACTTTTGACCTAATAGGGATAGATGTAAAAAAAAAAAAAAAAAGAAAAGAAAAAGAACAAAATAATTTGTTTTATGAAATCATTTTCCATTTTTTCTTTGTTTTTACACAAAATAACAAGCCTGCTCAGACATATTTAACATGTGAAAGAGAGAGGTATTTTTAAAGGAAATAAACCAAAGGTAAGCAAATACCTAGGTCCACTGGGATATTTATTTATTTATTTTTTAGCAAGCCTGATAAATTGCCTCCTGTGCGCACAGAGGAATGCACCACCTGATTTATTCAAGCACTGTGAATGGCTGGAATTGCTTTTTTTTTTTCCTTTTGTGACAACTCCCTTGCTCTATGTAGAGGGACTTCTTTTGAGACCCAAGTTTCAATACGTCAGGATTTTTATTCATTTGGTGCAGAGGCACGTAAAACCACCACATCCTCACCAATATGTAAATGCATTCAGTACCGGCTGACTTAAACACAATTTCCAGGCAGGACCAGCTTGACTTAAAGTTATTTAGTGATGCTGTCAGGTGATTTATTTCTTCTTCTTCCAATTTACAAGGAGCTTTCTCATCTTGAGCTCCATTGGCTTCCTTGTTAAGAGTGCATGTGTGTGGGGACAATCCATTCTTTTAAGCAGGCTGCAGTCTTAGCATTGAGTCTAAAATTGACTAGCTGTCACCAGATATTGATTTCCTTTTGCCTAGTTCATAGCAATAAGCAAAAGGCAAATCCAAGGGTGCCACATACAGTAGTTTCTGCATGGTGAGAATCTGCACAAATGTAATGTTTAGTTTTTTTCTTCCTTTTTCTACGTGATGCAAAATCCATATTCTTCTTTTACACACTGCTTTAGCACATATCATTCATGCTTCCATATAATAGCCACAGAAATGTTTGTAAAATATGTAAAAATGCTTCATAAAACTAATTTTGAAAAACGTGTGATATTTATTCTTTTCCCAATACATGAATGACTAAAGGTTCAAGATTAAAGTTCCCAATCACTGAATCATAGTGTTGTGATATTCATCAGATGATTAGTGATCATGATCGTTATGACTGTAGTGGTTAATCGGCACTCTAAAAGAATAATGAGAGAAAGCTTGTTGGAGAGCCAAACACCTGCAAGGGCAGATGCTGTGTGTGAGGCATGTGTAAGGGTGTAGGTGTGATGTGTGTGGTTGGATATGGTTCAAGTTTAGAGCTGTATCGCTACCCACACTTCCAGGACTTTAATAAGGGAATCAGACATACAATATCCCTACTGAATAGTTTGCATGTAAGGGTAATATTCAAGAACCAATCTTTTATTATTACTATGATTATTATTATGTGACGAAACATGTTTTACAAATTACTTCCAATGTTTAAGTAGCCTACCACTGCTGGTCGAACCCGCACTTACTCGCTGTGTATTCAAACAGCTTCATCAATGGGACCTTTGAACTGGTTCTGCAGGCTTCCAGGTGTAATAGGGACCTATGGCACTGGAAGACCTTGTTTCATAGTCATGTTGTACAGAACATAGGGAATCAATATTATTTTTCACTCCTTCATATGTTTATAGAGCAGGGCACTGCCTCTTGCATCCAAGCACAATCACCTCATTTTTATGACACCATTGGTGTACTCTACAAGGGCCCGAGTGACTGCATGGGTATTTGTCAGCATATAAAGTTGATTTATTCAACCCACTGATATTTTAAGAAACACAATCTGAAGCTTAAATATGCAAATTATGTTATATTTAAAATTAATTTTCCACATTAAAAGCACTTTTTAAAAAAAAAAGTGTTTATAACATGAAACTTACCATTTTTATACTGAGAATGTTATAATGCAAATTATGTTAATTTACTGATTTAAATTCATATTTTTTTCTTTAATTAAAGATGACTCTAATATTTATGATTGTTGCAGGAGAAGCAGGTGGTTTGCTACTAACAGAGGTGTGTTAACTGAGTGTAAATTGGTGACACACTACAGCCCAACTGCATGTGTAATTTTACACTACAAACCCTTCTGTTGTACCCCTTTTGTTGCACAGTCAGTGGCTCCACAATCTTTTTTTAACACATGAAGTCTTTAATAATAGCCATAAATATATAGAACTTTGTGTAATTCAGTGCTGATGTATTTCAAAGAATAAAGACATGAGAGTGCACGTTGTTTTCACAGTGAGATAGAGATGGATAAATAAATACTTTATTTATCCTGAAGAACATTTGGGAACTCAGTAGCACTCGTCCCATCTTTTCCTCTATTGCTAATAGAGGAATAAGATATTAAAATAAGAAAAGATCAAATAAATTCAGGAATAAAAAAATACAATAAAGTTAAAAATAAAGTGACATGATGTAAAAAGTAGGTTGAAATGAAATAAAATCACATTGGCACTTAAAGTGACACATGTCAAATAAAAAGACAAATTAAGTGACACAAGTTGAGAATGATGGCCTTTATAGGTCCTACATACTGTCTATAGTACTACATGTGGTGCTGTGTTAGCGTCCCCCTCCCTCCACTTCTCCCCAATGTGCTATTAAACAGTTTAATGGCCCTGGGTAGGAAGGATTTTTTGAGCAATACTATATTTATGAAGTTGACGTAATTGACGTTATAGAGAGATTTGTATTGTTACTGATATAATATCAATATGACAATATTTTTAGCTGAGAACAGCCAGAAAAATGCAATACTGGGGTTTACATGGCATCCAGAAATCATGATGTTCCACACACTAAACACACATGCCACTGCAGGTTGTTGTCCACCATAGCAATATCGTAAAAAGGAGTCATTGCTCAAAGTTGTCATGTTAATGTAAAGCTAGTTTGTCACATTCTCTACTTGACTTCTCTCCTTTTGCTCTGTTTCTTCCAACCAGGGTGCTCTTCTTTGTCAAGCACAGTTTCTGAGAAAATGTTGCGTTTGATTTGAAATAATGGCTCAATGGTGCAATCATGATAGTGAAATGGAAGCATAAAGCTTGGCAAATCACTCTGCATAGACTGATTCTAGACTGCATAGACCCTCTTGCGATTTTGTGTTCTTAAAGGGAAATTCAACTAAATATATATGCATAAAAAAATCAATAAATCTTGTGTTTACACCACCCAAGCACCAATTTGCCACTGCACCTTGTTAATAAGCACTATAACTAATATTTTAAATCCAAAATTGAATTTTTACCAGGTACAAATCAATTCATTTACAAGAATTACAATTCTTTCCCCAAATTTGAGAATTTTTATTATGTTTGAAATTATGGAATAAAATAAGCCAGTCCTCCTTTATGATAGCAGTCATTTCAAATGAGTTATTTTTTCTGGCCTGAGTCAAATTAAGAAAGACAAAAAAAAAAAAACAAACAAACAAAAAAAAAAAAACAGATGGGCAGACAGAATATAATAATTCCAACCACATACTTCCCATTTCTCTTTTTTATATATTCTTTTTCCAGCAGTGGCTATTGGATTGGAGTGGTCTTGGCACATAGTTTCCTAAGGAAAGCCCTTCTTCTACATTATGTCCATGTAAACATCAGACCAGATTAGGGGTAACGCAGAAGGACAGTGGAGGGTGATGGGGTGCTTTTGACGCGCATCATGGGCTGAGGGAGGTGAACCCCCTGCTGGGTGGCCTCTGCTGTCGTAACCTTTAATTACAGCTCTGCTGACAGGATTGCAGATGGTCCAGCTGAAAAGGGTTTAAAGAAATAGAATAGTACACATCCTTTCTGAATCTGTCTCAATCTTTTCAACTCCCATCTAGCTCTTCGACTCTTGCTCTCCCTCGATCTTTTAACATTTATTTAGTTTGTCACAACTCTTACGCAGTATTTACCCTTCACTGAACTGACCTTGATCATATGAAATTCACCAAGGAATCACAGTTTCAGAGGTCAGATTTTTAAAGTGATTGTGTGATCTTTCTCTGGTTACTATTACCAAAATATGTATTTAATAAATTGTCTCATATCCACTGATATATGTGTTCTGCAGATGTAGTTATATACATAATGTCATGTTTAGAGTCATGTAAAATTGAAAGAACATTCTCATTCAAATCCAAGATTTTTTGTTAAGGCAGTGCAATGGAGGGAAGAATGATCAAGACAGGCAATTACTGCACCTCATCAGTCTGGTAAAGGTTGTAAAATCATTGTCAAAGTGATGCTGCACAACATTCTACAGAAAGAAATATTAATCACAACTAAAAAATATGTAGGATAATTCCCAAAAAGGATGTGGAGGTGTACGCTGCCTTTGTAAAGTTGCATGTGAAAAACCCACAAGACTTCTGGAACAATGCGTATTTGGATGACATAAAAGAAGTGGTGTATATTCATAATGTTCAGCATCACATTTAGTGAAAAGAAAACAAAGAGAGAAAAAAACACCACCCATTTATCCCAAGCTTGATGATAGTGAGGTCATGATTTGGTCTTGTTTTTCAGCCAAAGGATCTGGAGGCTTTGTAATCAATAATCTGACCATGAACTCCTCTGTACATAAAAATCCAACCAAAGCAATTTTGTTAGTAATAGGGGGCCAAAATTCCTCTAAAGTGGTGTGAGAAACTGGTAATGTTGTTCAACAATGTTTATGTTAATTTTTTGATGGCTAATGTGATACTATAAACTAAAAAATCAAGCATTGCACTTTGTTTTTCATTTACTGCTTCTGCATCTTGGCGCTGTTTAAGCTAAATGAATGATAGTCATGTGTTACCATTTGTGGTTGTTTGTCTCAAGATTTTAGTGGGAACAGAAAAGGATGATGATGAGCTTCCCAAGATTACTTTAAGATATATCTTAATTATAGTTATAACTCTAGTGATTTTAAATCTAGTTATAAATCTAGTTGTAGAAAGGCTATATTTGACGGAGGGAAAAAATGAAAACAATCACTACCTTATTGTGGTGGAAAGGATTGCGTGCCCATATGATACCAGGGGATACATTGTTAAAGGCTATTGCTCCAGGTAGTCTTTCAAGGCAAATTGGTATTGGAGGATTGGCCAGACTAAGAGCGATTCTATGATAAGCATGGGAGATATGGATCAAGTATCCACATATACCTAAACTTGACATGGGTCACTGTAGGTCCTACCCTACAGGGGGAGGGGCTTTTGGTATTCAGTCCCTATGCAAACAGAATGAGAGTTTGGTCTACATAGATGATAGTAAGTTGGATTCTTTCCAGATGGGAGTTGGGAGTTTGTGACCTATCTGTTGATAACTTTCATGAACAGAATTTCTAGATGCAGCCAGGGGTTGAGGGGGTCTGATTTGGTGGTCAAAGGATTTGATCCCTGTTTTTTGCAAATGATGTGGTCCTATTGTCTTCATTGAAGTGTGATCTTCAGCTTTCTTTGGAGCAATTTACAGCTGAGTGTGGAATAGCAGGAATGGGAATTAATACCTCCAAATATGAGAATGTGGTTTTCAGTTGAAAAATGGTGGAATGTGCTCTCCAGACAGTGAATGTATTATTGCCTCTGGTGAAGGTGTTCAAATGTCTCAGGACCTTGCTCATGAGTGAGGGAATAATGGAGCAGGAGACTGACAGGCGGAACGAGGAGTGCCTGTAGTTATTCTGAACTGGTGTGTTGTGGTGAGGAGAGAGTTGAGCCAAAAGGCAAGGCTTTTTCTTTACTAGTTGATTTATATTCCTACCCTGACCTATGGTCACAAACTGTGGGTGGTAATTAAAAGAACAAGACACTGTTAACAAATGGATTCTTCTGAACTTTTATCAATATATGATTGAAAGCCTTCTCACGGGCTCATTTGTTACATAGTCTGGATATCTCACTGTCAAAGAAAAGAAAGCCTTAAAAAGAGTTCTACATTTTGCTCTTAGAATAGTATGCTCTGAGCTGCCTGCTCTGGAGTACATTTATAAATCCAGACTTCTTTCTCAAGCCTTACACATTGTAAATGACCTGAGTGTTCATACTGCTGCTGAAATATTTGTCCTTCTTGTTTTGGGGAAACAATAGTAAATGCACTACGTCTAACTATACTAAGAGTTTCTTCCCACTAGTTGTATTGAGTCTGAATAACATACTTTGAAGAGCCTCAAACGTACAATTTAACATAGGAACTGTCTTTTATTGTTTCTTTTGAATTATTAACTTTTTACACAGCAATAACATTATATGTGGCAATCTGTCTCAGAAGTTATGCTTTAAATTGTGTCCATGTCTCAACCTGTGTTCTTTTGGCTGACTGTTAATTGTTGACTGTGCACTTTAGCTGTTTGCAACTGTTTGCCAAACTGGTTTTATTACTAGATATGACAATAAATGGCATGTTCAACAGGGAGGAGGCCAAGGGGAAGACCTAGGACATGCTGGAGAAATTATACCCCTCTATGCCCCGGAAAGGCCTCAGCATTCCCCTAGCTGGAGGAGGTAGCCAGGGAAAGAGAGGTCTCGACCTCTCTGCTTGGGCTGCTGCCCCAACGACCTGATTTCAGAAAAGTGGAAGCCGATATATGTATGTATGTATGGATGGATGGGTGGATGGATGTATGGGTGGATGTATGGGTGGATGTATGGATGTATGGATGATGAAAACAGTAGTTCAGTTGTAAAAGGAGATAGCCAACCAAAAGAAATGAAATTGTTGTTTTAATCACAAACCCACCATGCTACTAAAACCCTCCAATCATAAAAACATTTGGTGGGCTTTATAGGATGTTAAAACTGCTAGTAGCTTATTCAAATGCCAGACATCACCTGGCAGTGGCTCACAAAATGCACAAGGATAAAATTTTTTTTTTATGGCAGTAAAGCTGGATCAAGACAATGGAGTGCACATGGATAATGGCATGTTTTTGTCTCTTTAAGTTACATACAGATGTGAATAGGGACAGTGAGGGGATGCAATAGTGAAAGAAAAAGGAAAGAGGATAAAGAGAGAGACTCGGGAGAGAAATTGAGAGGAAACGCTAATGAGATAGAGGAGGGCAATCATTTGTTCAAGTGATTGCATAGATGAGGGATAATTTATCATGAATGTGCGCTTAGCTTCCTTTGACTTGGATGCACTAGCTTTGGCCCACAAGTGTTTCTCTATAAATTGCTAGAATTGCAATTTGGTCCTCCAGTATTATGCAAATGGTCCTGCTGGCTAGCTCCTAATTCATAGATTGCATTCAATGGCACCTCACAAAATGGTTGCCCCATAATTAATCACTCATTCACAGTTCTCCCACAGCTTCCCCCCTGTTAGGTTATTACCATTTACATTTTAAAACTCTAAGATGTAAATGGGGAAAAACAAACATAAAAAGATCAAAAGCAGCACATTATATTAGTAAAAGCATCATTATAATTCTACTCATTGTAAAAAAAAAAGTCAATCAAATTGTTTATATTACTTGACTTATATGAATTTACATGCAAACTTATTGACACCTAACAATCAGTTGATGTTAATAAACACAGTAGCGATACAACACAAATGAATTCACTGTTTGTGAAATAATCCATCCAAACAAATGGAATTATAGCATCTGTGGTTTATATGGCTTCAAGTCTCAAAAGGCAGCTTATATTGCCTTATGTATTTATTGTATTGGTTACAGTATGTTGAATTTTCTGTTTATACAGCTAATGAGCTGTATGTGTTTGTGTACACATTAATGTGCACACAAATGCATGCAACTCACTTTGTCAATTTCATCATTGTAATTTGACACTGTGAACATTTAAGCGCATGGAAAAGATCTTTCCATGCATAGTTATAAAATATACTAATATAGTTTTGACCAAAATTATTAAATCAGTATGTATGCTCTGGTAAGTGTATCATGTTATTTAAGTATATAATATACATTTTATAATTTTTTTTTTTACCATAAATTTTGCTATTCCTTTTTCCCCATAATATCTTCATTACTTTAAATAAAGTACACATGCAATGCTCTGTCTGCCACGCTAGTTGTGTCTCACATATTTTCAGCACCATATAGGAACAATAGTAAAGGGTCTGAACAGAAATTAAATGTTGCCCTCTCTCAATCTCATCCTTCAAACACGTTTAACCTGCCTGCCGTAGGGAATTGCTTGACACACATATCCACAAATACACACATTAGTACACAGTGTGGACTGTGTGTGCATATGTGCACACAGACAGACAGCTGGGTCAAAAATCCACATTGGACATGACAGGAATGCAGACAGACAACCATGTGTAAAAGTGCCTATCCATTCATCCATTCACCCGTCCACTTATCCAGCCATCCATTTGCTCATCCGTCCATCTGTCTGCCAATTCATTTAGTGGTTTGCTATTTGCCTGCTCTGCCATTCATCAAACTTGAATTAAGGGCTGAGGCAAGTGTCTTGAATGATATAGAAGGTTTTGAAATAATTTAAGAGCTAAAAGACCTGTTTTCTTTTTTTCTTTGACAATTTACACAATTTCAATTTCCAAGTCTGACAATTTCCAAGTCTGAATTCCTGCAACATAATAATAAAAAAATTACTTTAACTGAGCTTCCTCTGTTCATTGTAATCAATAGAATAAATATTCTAAAAGACAACTAAAAATCAACTGTCAATATCTGGATTTTTACAAGACATGGCTGCGACTTCTGTTTTCTGTTTACAAATACACATGTATGTACATATATTTTGCCTGTCTTCAGCAAGACCAAAGACACGAGTTGCTAAGAAACAGATATGCATACTGTCAACACACATGTACAACACGTACACAACCAGTATAGATATGCAGTGTTTCTATTTGCAATGTGATATCTGTACACTTGTGCATGTGTGTGATGATGATGTGTTGAAGACATAAATTACAACAGCTAACCTGCTTGGAGTCAAGGTCAGAGGGGCTGTAATATAGAGAGGCCTATTTGATCAAACTAAGAGAGGTTATGCAAATAAGACCCCCCCCCCCCAGTTAAAACAAATTCATGTATAATACATCAAGCCTGTTCACTTGTCTGTGTATATGTGCTAGCATGTATGTGTATGAATTCTTGCTTGTCTGTAGTTTCATATCCTTGGGCCAAAAAGAGGCGTGGTCATTATTCATTACTCCAACTATAGTATTGACATGATAGATAAATCATTTCCAAGTCTGTGCAAGACGAAATATAGGATACTGGAGATTCCAAATTTCAGCAAGGTCATCTGTTAAAGAGGTCCTGGATGCTTGTTAGGTTTTAGAGCTGAAAATATATGTGAATGTGTATCAGTAAATATATATGTATTGTAAAGTTTGAGTTCAGATGTTAAAACCTATGATGAACTTGCAACCTGACCAGATTACTCTTTAAAATGGATTAAACGGGTTTTGAAACTGGATAGATGGTTGGAAAGAGAAGGGGAGAGAGGGATGGAGGGAGGGATGGACATGCCATCATAAAGAGAAAATCAGGCAACATCAAAAGTCATGGGATTTTTGGGACCTGCTAAAAGAGGTCAAGAATATTTGCTTAAAGATGTCAAAAATCCCAGACAACACACGGTGGATATAGAACTATACACACTTATGAAATTGTAGGTTTTTAAAACATAAAGACAGGGGGAAAAAACAACACAAACATCAGACTTGTTACAAAGGAAAGCAACAGAAAAAAAAATCTCTCTTTTTTTCTATATATTTAAAAAAAAAACAGCAATTTTAAACTGTTTGTTCAAAGTTTCTACAAACGCATTCCTAATGAAACACTAAGGACTGAAACACTATTCTTCTGTGGATATGTGGCTGAGAAACTAGGAACTAATGTCTAATACCTGCTTACTTCAGTCAAATCACACTATCTTTAATGATGGACTTTATTTTAAAAATATACTAGACACCTGTAAAGCTTTTTGATTTCATTTTCAGTCCTGCATGGCTGATATGTTGATTTGTCAACAGACATTCAGACGCTTGCCAAAGTACTCAAACATGCATTTTTGGCATTTTAACACATGACCACCAACACCCCCACACACAGACACACAAAATGAGAGAGTGGGACTCAGAGGGGGGTATTTAAAGACCTATTGGCAGCTGTTTTGCGTGGCATTAGTCTGAACAGATGTTAGTTTTCATGCATTTGTGTGGTGAAGTGACTCAGTAGCACAATTGCTGAAAATCAGATAAGATTAAAAAAGCTTGTTTGAACTATCAGTGAATTATCATCCAATTTACACCCATTCATTTGAAGAGAATCCAAACAGAGAAAAAAAAAACACCTTCAAATAAATATGGAAAACTAAGGAATTCCATAAAGTAAGGACTTTTGATACAATACAGTATATGTAGTTATTGGTAATATCTGTACTAACATATGGAAATAAAACACATATATTGGTTTATTCATTAAAATGTCACAGAAAACATACTGTAGATAATAAGATATTATTCATTACAAATCAGATTGCAATAATGTCTTAAAACTAGTATTTTTGTGGCTCAGACACAAATGTACAGACTTCATATTTTATGTCTGTCTGGCTGTCGGTCTCACTGTAATCATGCTTATCCTTTTTTGGGGCGACCCAAACCCTCCCATCCCCATTTGCCCCTGAAATCTTTATGGACCTTGAGCTTGTTGTCATGGAAACAAGGAGTAGGCCTGCCACATGGTTCCCCTTTGAATACAATTAAAATGCAGCCTGATTTATCTTCTTTTTTTCCTTGGGAAGAGGTGCAAATGGGGGGAAGTGTCGTTGGATAATTGGAGTAAGAAAAAAAAAAGTATAAAAATAAAAATGTGGATATGAAAATGAATTACCAAATCTTTTTGAATGCATCTGAATGTTGAGATGATGAGGATGGTATAAAGGTAGATAAATGGATGATAGGAATAAGAGGATTTGATGAGGAGGGATGAAAGAGGGTTAAAAAAGTAAAAGATGATCAATCTTTCTCCTTGCAAAATTGTATTCTTCATTTCATTTTAGAGACATGGCAGATGTACCTAAATGAATTTGCTTGGATTGTTAAATGTTGATATAGTACAAGAGAGAGTTAAACATATTCAAAATGATTGCTAACTTTGTGTACAAAGAAAAAATTAGCTGAAAAAAAATACAGGACATGCTGTATGCAAAGCAGGTACTTATCGTCTTATTTTTTGTCTTTTATTCATTCACGCACATGCACACACGCACGCACACACACACATACATACATACATATACATACAAACATATACATACATACATGTATATGCATATACATACATACATATATATATACATATAAATGTGTATATATATATATATATATATACACATATATACATACGTATATGTATGTATGTATGTATGTATGTATGTGTGTGTATATCCACGTATGTACCCATCAGAGTGCTTTTAATGTAATTAATCTTGTTTTATTTGCTGAAAGTCTTAGTGTAGTCATTTCTTTTGTAAAATAAGATGTAGTACAATAAGAAAAAGTTGTATTAGCATTTTTAATAACACCTGTGAATGCAGCTTTCTTCTACAGCAAGAGAAATATCTCCATGGCATGTAACAAAAAGTACTTCTATTGACTTATGGAGGTTTTGAAAATGTAACAAGACCTTGAATCTATCATTTAACTGAATCCTGTACAAGGGAAATGATTTTCATGGTCTTCAGGACAATTTATTGAGTTTTAAATATACACAAGCTATGCACAGTAATGCGCTCCAAACGTGTTGGATAGAAGGCATGTATATGGGCATACTTTGCTGCAGCTTAGATACATGGGAATCCTTTAGCTGCAGCAGAGTACTAGATCTTACAAGAAGATGGTGACACCAAAGAAGAAGAATGTGAACAGTGGAAGAAGAGAAGAGGGAACAGAAGTAGAAGTGAGAATTACTAAAAAGGAGAGATGGGAGGATCGGGGGGGAAAAGACCAGGAACGGAGGCAGGTGACAGCCATGCAGATGCAGTCGGGTGGAAAGGGCCAAACGCTGGAGCCAATTAATTCTCCCCACATGTTTTGGGACAAAAGCTCATGCACTTGACCCTTCTCTGAGCTGACGCAAGAGAGGCAAGGGTGTGGGCAGAGGGTGGGGGTGGGGTGGTTAGGGGTGTAGTGACAAACTGTAGACTTTCAATATAGCAGGAAGGTGAAGGGGCTAGTGGAGCACGATGGAAGAGGGGTGACAAGAAAATAGAGAAGTAAGCAAAGCACAGACAGTGATGAAAGACAAGCGGGGGTGAGAGAAGATGAAGTGTAGAAAATGTAAGCGTCTGGATGTGACAGAAAAAATAACTGAGTCTGGTGGAGGCAAGAGAACTGTAAAATTAAAAGTAAGCATATCAAAAATAAAGTATGGCATTTGTTTTTCTGAATCTTAGGTGATCTATGAACACAAAAGATGCTGGTTTAAATCTGCTTCATTTAATGTTCAATTATTCAACATTTTTGATTTATGACTTAGTCTGAATTTAAAATTAAACCTAGCTAATCATTAACAAAAAGTGGATAAAATGTTTTATATTTATATATACATAATGACAACATGTAACATTTTTAGTCATTGTTAATCTGAAACTGGATCAACCCAGTTATGACCTGGCAAAGACCAGACATTTATGTATGCATGAACATTGTCATATATGAATATTTTTACAGACATATGTATGGATAGAAGGGTAAATAGAAGGATGTTTAGTCTGTTGGGTAAAACCTTAGAATTGAAATAGCATTTTCATTCTATTTTACAACATTGTATATTATTAAGGTTTTTGCAAAGCTACGGCTTTCTAACAAATGTGAGTAAATATTACTTTTCCTCAATTTAAGCTTCAAAAATCTGAGTTTCAGTACATACCGAAGTGCTTCAAATGTTAATTAAATCTTGTTTTGGATTATGTCCCGAAATAGCTGGTGGGGTCAATTTTCTCAGGAGGACAACTACATATCTACAGGTGGATTCAAACTGGCAAGCTTTGCTCTGAGAGAAATAGGGCCTCTCTTGGGTTCCACACTGCAGCAGCACATTGACTGGCTGCTGAGCTTGTGTCAGGTAGATTAAATGTGCTAAATTTAGCAAACAGCTAGAGCAATGGATAAAGAGCTCTAGTAACATGAGAAAATGTAGCCTTAGTGTATTTAATCACTCACTAATAACACTAATTAATACAGCTTTCTTGAAGAAGAAGAGAAAAATCTCCATGGCATTTTTACAACAAAATATTTCCATTTAATGGGGAGTTTTTGAAAATGCAACAATTTCTTTCAGTTACCAGCTTCTGGATTTTTAAAAACAAGTTTTGCACAGTAATTCACTTAGGCTATGTTGGGGGGAAGGTATCTATGTTCATTTGTTAGGTCACCTATTCTTTTAATTGTAATTCTTATTCATTTGTAAACAAGCTTTTGCAAATTTACAAGAGATAGTTGTTCTTTATTTTGTGGTAGGATATCTTTCTCCAAAATTCCAAGATCAAACATAACAAACTGTGACACAAATGCAGTGTTAAGTTCTCGTTGGTACAGGCGCTAATGCTACAAATGTTGACTTTTGCATGTTTTACTAATTACAACCTAGGTGATCTTTCTGTGAAATCTTTAGCACGTACAGACAAGTAAAAAAAGGGGGGAAAAAAGTATGTTCATATAAATTCAAAACTTTTGCATACCAGGATATGATAAAGATCACAGAATTTTTGACAGGTCATATAGTTAGTAAATACAACCCTAACCTGAACAAGACCTAATGTATAAAATCATATCATTATACACTGTGTAAAAAGTCAAAGCAGATCCCATGATTTAACAGCCTGTAAAGGCCCTTTTAGCAGTATTAGCGTGAAGTCATCAATTTCTTTGTGATGCGTCATTGTCAGCGCTAGTGCAGCAGAATTTAGTATGAACTGTAGCAAATTTATTGTCCTTTAGGTAGATCTGAGAGGAGCGTGTTATGGAAGTCATAGTGGCTCATTATTAAAGGATGTAGTCGCTCTGTGTTGATAAGTGAAAGAAATAGTCTAAATTTGGAAATGTTTACCAAGTGAAAAATAGCTGTTGTGGTGATGGGTTATACAGGAACTTTTGAAGTTTAAATGAGAGCCAAAGATAACTCCTACATTTCTTAAGAATGAAACATTTAATTTTTCATTTTAGTTAATATGGGATTTTACAGGTGTTTACAAAACAATAAAATTAGTAGCTTATTTCTGATAATTTTATTGTTGTAGCAGTATTCTTTCCCCTAAAACATACAGGAATTCAATACATTAACATTCTTTTACTGAC
This sequence comes from Zenarchopterus dispar, assembly GCA_028564865.1. Taxonomy (NCBI): domain Eukaryota; kingdom Metazoa; phylum Chordata; class Actinopteri; order Beloniformes; family Zenarchopteridae; genus Zenarchopterus; species Zenarchopterus dispar. Next base: position 23,761 of record JAOWBL010030043.1, read on the forward strand.
TCAAAAATAATTTGAATCAGTTTTGCACTGCGTACGAAAATCAATTTTGAGTCAAATGAGGGACTTTAAAAGTCATAGTGAAATTAAATTGCATCATACTTAAAGATTCACAGTGCTAACATTCTTGTTCTTATTCTTTTTAAATCTTCATTCTTTTTTTTTCTTTTCTCTCACCAAAAGTCACAGGAGAGGAAGGACATGCTATCAAAGATAATTTGAAGAGAAAATCCTATCATTTGATTGTCTGATAGACTGCTTCCATCGACCTCCACATGTTCAACACCGCATGTCAGCATCATCTCAGTAGGACAATTGAGTGAAACAGCTACTTTAATGGTGGAAGCAATCTGGTGCTGGAGATGTCATTAGGGGGTACATAAGAGCACACCATTGAGCAGAGAGTGCTTCACTGGAAGGGCTCTTTGTTTCTTTCTTGCTTCCAATATATGTCTAGAGAGAAAAAATAGCATTTGTAATTTTCAGTGTAAAACTGTGTTATTCTAAGAATGGAGACTTTATTTCCCCCATTCAAAAATATACAAAAAGACATTTGGCTAAGGAGTCATTGATAAATGTTGGAGATTCCACTATGTGCAAAGAGATAAGTAATTTGCAATAATATATGACTTTATTCTACTGAGTAACAGCACCTGATTGATATAAATCATGCCCACAGTCTTTTGCCCTTTATTTAGGTTTTTTTTTCTCCTGTACAGTTGCAAAAATAAAAAAATTAAGTCCTTTTTTTTTTTTTTTTTTAAAGAGTAATTAAATAGTCATTTCAGTCATTCTGACTTTAGCTGAAGCTGAATTGCAACTACAGTTCAGGTTGTTCATAGTATTATGTTTCAATTTTGCACCTTTTTATTTAAATCACAGTACAGCACCTTGGTCCACTGTAGCAGTTCATATAAGAAAACATGACATGCTTTTAAATGGTATATTCTTAAAATGAAGTTTGAAGTTTCATTTGAAGTTTCATCACCTCATTAACAGAGTTGACAAATATCACAGCTTACAATAGGAAGTTGTGATATTTAAATGTTAAGCTCTGGAAAGTCTTACCATAACTTGTGTAATTTTACTTACCCACCAGTCAAAACAAATAAGTAATACATAACTGAGTGATTTGATATTCATACTTATTCTTACCTCAAGGTTAAAGAACATGTGAAATCATAAACATTAACATCATTTTTGAATGCTATATAATAATACCCAAGAAGGAATATTTTAAATTAATAGCTGAGCATTGGCTCAGGGACCATATGGTGTGCACATTAACAATATCACACACCATTTTATTACTATCCCCTCTTCATGGAAGAGGTTAAATACTTAGAGAGCAGTGCTCTGGAGTGTGTCCCTTATGGCATTCCGCCATGCAGTAGGAGCCCATAATGATGTCTGGTTGATTTGGCTGCACTCTAGTAAACCACTATCTTGATGCTTCACCAGTAATTTGAAGTAATGATTTTTTGAGGCAAGATTTACAACAAAAACAGAAATCATGCTGCCAACTCTATGTAAACAGTGGATTATTAAAGTGTGGCAAGAAAACACAACATTAGAACACATACACACTAATGCACAAAAACAGGTCATTTAAAAGAAGACTACAGAAACCAACGCAAGCATGGGCATACATACATGAGAACCATCCTAACAGGAGAAACATGTGCATGAGAAACTTTTACCTGACTGAAGAAGTGGCTGATATTATTTAGTCCTACCAGGGAGCAGAAAATGTTGTATTGGTATTAGCAGGTATTGATTGTAGCAGGAAAAAAAAACAGGCCTTGAGTACAAAAGTGATAGAGAATAGAGTCTAGCACAATGGACAAGACTTTGTGCAAAGGCGCCCTGGAGACAGTGGCTGACATAACAATAGGTAGCAGGATGCAGACAGGTGTATGTGGAATGTAACAACCAACTATTCAGAATAGTGTACAGGGACATCTGTGCCAAGTATGGATTTGAAATCCCGTAAAAAAGATGGGAGATAAGAATAAAAGAGCTACAATCTTGTGAAGTTTTCAAATCTACACTGATAGCCTGGTGACGGCTGACCAACTGGATATTGTGGTTGACAAACTACTAATCAACGTTGAAGTGATAGATGTAGAAATCCCAAGTGGAAGTAACATCAGAAAGAAGAAACATGACAAGCTGGAAAAACACAAGGGGTTGAAAGAGGAAAAAGAAAAGATGTGAAAGGCAACAGTTGTACCAATGTTACTTGGAGGATTCAGAGCTGTGACCACCTACCTCCAATACTGGGAGAGTGGTTGCTCCAGTATATTCCAGGTACACCTTCAGAGATCTCTGTCCAGAAGAGCACAGTCATAAGACAAACATAAATACTGTGAGAATCCTTAAGCTATCAGGCCTTAGGCAGAGGACTCAAACAAGAAAAGAGGGTAACCTTGAAAAAGACTAGAATGTCCCACAGAAGATGAGCAAGTGGGGAGTTATAAAAGGCTCACAATAACAACAGAAGTCTTGTCATGAGCTTGATCAGTGAAATTAACGTCAGGTGTTACCATAATCTGGTCAGCATTTCCTTATTCTTCATCTAATCTTGATTAAAAGCCATCAAAAAGCATTGTTTATACTGTATGTTCAAATACAAGCTGTCCTTAACTGAAACTTTTATCCACATGAACCAATTAAGTACAGCACAAACTCAAAAACAAAACAGACTAACAAATGACATTTCAGAGTGGAACCTTTTGTAAGTAGGAGAGTCTTATTTCTGGCTTAATGTATGCAGTTACTTCCATGTATGCAGTTACTTCCATGACCTGGAGTCCTTTGGTAGAGCAAGGTTTATATAAGTCCATATTTATCATTAAGTTGCTGAAAAACAGCTTAACGGAAATATATTCACTTCAATCAGTATTAATTTTTTTTCAACCTTTTTTAACTGATTAGCTGGGTGCTAAATTTGTGACTTTTTATCTTAATCTTTGTTGATATTTGTTGTTCCAATTACTTCCCTATCATATTGCTTATTATTATAAATATTATTAATCAATGCCCAGCGATAAAAGATTGTGTTTTTGATCAGTATTTCCATTCCCCCAGGCTTTGTGCTGAAGGCCTGTAACAGGTTATGGAAACGGTCACTTAACAAGTTTGATAAGTTATTTAAAAAAAAAAAAAGTTGATAGGTGACCCAAGACTTAACTTCTTAACCAAAATAATGTGTAAAAAATTCTGAAAAAGACAAGCAATGAAAGATAATTGTCCAAAGAATACAATAAAGCAAAAACAAGCAACGTGCACATAAAATGTTAACCAATCAGGATGGATTGAATTCGCATTCCCAGAACCTTTCTTTAAGTGCTCTGAGGGAACATCTGGCCTTCTCGGTTCTTTCCTTAAGTCACTGGGTAGTTCCTAATTCTAACTTCTCTTAGTTAATTTCTCAAAACTAATTTCTTATTAATATTTTATTTGAGCATGTGCCACACAATAATTTTCTAATTATATATGAATAATTTACTGTGCGCAGGACATTATTCATCTGTTTAACTTTTTCTATAATATCACTAGTCCTTAGTAGCTTAATTTGCACTATTCTTCATTGTCTTTGAAGCATAATTTAATTTCATTGTCACATGTAAGGGAGTGCTTAATAAAAATAGCAATGAAAAACCTTGTTAGCTAAGCTATTAGAAAATGATTTACTTTTGCTGATATTCATGATAGCTGACCAGGAAAATTTTTACAGTTAAGAAATTTGCATTAATATTGCATTAACTTCAATCTCTCTGGTATCTAGGACTTTTTCTTGGTGAGTAAATACTCTTTTTTTCAATAAATACATTTGTAAAGACATAAATTGTAGCTGAATATGGATATAATTTTATTTCCGATGATGCTGTGAGAAAAACTAATTATTTGCAAAAAAAAAAAAAAAGAAATTCACTTTTCTGTTCAGGGATCACAGGTCTGAAGCTTGTCCTGTCAGTTATGGAGCAAAATAATGGGATAGCCTGGACTATCAAAAAGCCATTCTGTCACAAACCCAGATGAAATAAAAAGTGCACCTTCTCCTTTGATCGCTTTACAATTACCATTTAACTTAACATGCATATCTTGTAAGCAGCTTGAAGAGCTGGAAAAAAACCCAGGCAGACAACACAGGGGAAGCACACACAAATGCCACAAAAAAGGTTCTGGCTGAGATTTGGGTGAAACCAGGAACCTCCTTTCTGTGAGGAAAAAAACAGTAACAATGGCCAGCAAGGAGGCCAACAATAAACACTCATATTCACACCTACAATCAATTAAGTTTTAAAACAGGGCCATTAGAGCTTAGTTAGGAAATCTATTTCTGAAACATTTTCCCTCTATTACCTGAGATTCTATTTATGCTGAAAAAGCATATATGGAAAGGTAGATGCTCTATCACTGAGCCACTCTAAAAAAGGTGTTGATAGCAGTCTGTGCACAAATCTCCAAGCCAGTTTGAAACAGTCCCACACACATATACCAATGTATATACTTTTATTCTTAAAGTAATAGCTTTCTTGGGTGCATTGGATCCAACGGCGTCATTTAAGTCCCTTCTTTTTATCTTCGTATACGTAATGTTACATAGTTGTCTAGCCAGAGTTAATTGGGTCAATAATCTTCTGTTTTCTGTGTCTAAGCAGTTCATTTGGGCATAAAATATCACCCTGTCAGTGCCAATCAGTATAAAGGCTCAAGCAGAATCAGTCAGCTGTGTAGTGACACGTGATGTTACTGACCATGATGAATGTTGGAGCCCACAACCTATGACGTGAGTCTCCTCCTAATAAAATAAAATTGCAGCCCCCAAAATTAATTTAGGTAGATAATTTTGAGTGGAAGGGTTTGGACATAAGAATCAGACATACATTTAACTTAAAACAAAATGTCAAATTTACAAAATATAAAAATGACTAAAAAATGACTCAGTGTGTGTTTAAAGGTGTTTAAAGAATGGTACACTATCAGTGTCTAGATGGACGACAATGAACACAGAGATAAAAGATAGAAACCTTTATTTTTAATTCAATTCTTAATTTAGCAACTGAGTAATTCAGATGCATAGATTAGGCCATATATTGTCAGACTGTACGATCGACCTGTCTTTAAAATTATTGTCCGTCTTCAGTGTGTAAATAGGCCAGCAATCCAATGTTTATAATGAATAATGTACCCTGTACTTCTCCTCTGTCTTGCATTTACTACATTTCCCGAGGGGCTTTGATCATGTCATAATTGCATCATTTCAATATACTGCTCTGCTCAATATACTAGTTTCTTGTGCTGTCAGAAGGAAGCATATCTGACACTACAGAACTTCAACTTGACCTGTAAGAGCACAACCGTCACAGTATTTACTCCAAAAAGATAGCTATTTTTATTCTCACTCAGAATTGTAGTTCCCACCTGTTAAAAATTGTAATTAAGTTATATTGTTATTCTTTAATTAAAGTAACCTAGCAATCCAGATGTACTACTGACAAATTTTAATTTGCTTTCCAGATACATCTAGCTACCATCCATTCAGAGCTCATTAATTATGCCCAAAAGTCATGGGTAACCAGTCAAATCAGTCAGTACTTGTAGAAAAAGTTTCTGGCAGACTTAAGACAATGATGACAGAGCAGCAATGTAATCTGAATGATAAGCAGTGTAGATGGTTGCAGCTGAGGAGTAGCACTCATTTTGGCATGGACAGTTAAAGACTTGGACTTTGTCTTTGAAAATTGAACAAAAGATAGTACTTGAATCATTTCTTTGCATGGTAGATGTATTTTCTGTTTTTATGACAGGGTGCAGCAAAAGTTTAATTTATTCTTCCACACAACACACTTCCTGCTTGCTCACTTTGTTGTAAAAGAAAGTTGTAAAGTCGCTAACCAACTGCATGCAAAGACAGTCTCATAAACAACCACTGATGCTGCCCTATGGGGATGCACTTACATACACATACATATCAATGTCGATGTGTATGTAAGTGCATATATATAATTATCATAATACCAGCTTCTTTAATGTTTGTATGTGTTTTTTGCATAAATGTAGCATATGTACTCATGGTTAGATGTTTATATATACATATATACCATTACTTTGTAATTATCATAATATCAGCTTTTCAATACATCTGTATGTGTATGTGCATAAATTGGTATGCATTTATGTATGTAAGTGCAATGATGTATTTGTATGTGTGTCTTCCTTATATATACATATATATATATACACACATATATATA
>JAOWBL010030054.1:0-25251 GCA_028564865.1 Zenarchopterus dispar
CTCTCTCTCTCTCTCTCTCTCTCTCTCTCTCTCTCTCTCTCTCTCTCTCTCTCTCTCTCTCTCTCTCTCTCTCTTATGAGCAATTTAGAACCATCAGTCAATCTGACATGTATGTGTTTGGACTGTTTTGGAGGAAAGTGGAGTTCCCAGAGAAAACTGAAGCAAACATAGAAAGAACATGCAGACTCTACATAGAAAGAACCCTGCTGGAAGTCGAACCAACAACCCTCTTCCTGTGAGGCAACAAACCAGCAGGCCACCAGTTCTGGCCAATGTTCTGATCATAAATGTAAACTTTAATTTAAGTAAGGGGCTAAAGCTTCCACAAAACAGCTCATGGCGCTGAAAGTGACAGAAATATTGACTATATATTTTGACAAAATCCAAAGTGATCACAGCAGCAGGAAATATAAATTAAAGAACAAATTTGTCTTCTTAAAGCTGCCAGTACAACCCCACAGGAGCTCTGTGTTGTGATGCTAATCAATTCAGCCTTATGTTACATATCACATGCTCGAGAGAAAATGTGCTGAAAAGTTATAAGGATTAAAGCAAATGCCACTTTAAAAAAAAAGAACATATATATATATATATATATTGCAGTTTACTACATAGTGTATAATCCTGCAGCTGGATGTGTATCCAGGGAGTAAACGAAACCTCTTGGGTGCCGACAGATGGGATAGGCTCCAGTCCTTGTTAACCCTGAAGAGGATAAAGGAGCTAGCTTCTGCTACTTGCCATTTATAAGATAAAATAGCTTTAATTGTCACTTTACAACCAGTACAACAACATAAATGTCAAGTCTGCAGATGAAATTAAAAACAAGAACATGATGTGTTAAGAACACAATAGCAGAAGGCACATGTGATTGAAAAAAAGGTTGAACACATGCAGATGACAATAAGGTACTGCACGATGTGTAATAGTGCACTGTGTAAACATGTTACGTATGTGTTTTTAATATTCTTATGGCCCATAGAAAGGCGCTGTCTCACAGTCTATTAGTCCCGCATTTGATGCTTTTATGCCACTTTCCCGAGAGCAGCAGACTGAGCAGGTGGTGGCCAGGGTGGAAGCGATCACTGTGAGCTGTGGGCACCAACTTAACAGACTGTGGGCGGTTAGAGAGAAAGTTTGAATTCATGCACAGCTGGCAGTAAAAGTCTAGTGCAGCCAGTTTGTCCACAAGGATGTCAGGCGTGATTGTATTAAAGGCAAAACTGTAGTTGATGAAGAGCATCCTTAAATCTGGGTGTTCCAGGTGGTTCAGAGGAATATAGAGAGCTGTGGAGACATCACTGGGGGGGAAGGCAGTCCTTAATATGGGTTTCGTTTTCCTCCTGAGGGAAGTGTAAGTGGGGACAAGGAGCAGTAAGAGATGGTCAGAGAGGTCCAGATGTGGAAGTGGACTGTTCTGTAAGGATGCTTCAGATTAGAGTCCACGTGTCTAGTATGTCAATGTCTCTAGTGGAACAAGTAGGAATTTGAGCAGAAACAGCCTTTGAGCATGCTTTATTAAGACCAGTATGTATACAACACTGTGTACCTCATCAGAATAAGCCGTTGTCTGTTGACTGTCATGTAGACGAGCTCTGAAGATAATTCCCATGGAGTGCAAACCACATTTATGATCACCACTGTCAGTTCTCTGAGAAGGTAGAGAAGTCTACATGCACCATCATCTCTTCTGAGTGTGGACAGCAGTGGGGGCCTAGGATTTCTCTGTTTGAACACCAGCTGTTGTGTGTGAAGACCCACAGCTCCCCTCCTTCTCTAACAGGAGTTAAGATTCCCGTCACAGCTGTGTATGTTATAGCCTGCTAGCTGGATGAAGCATCCAGGATTAGTATGTGTTGCCACGTCTTTGGGGTGATCTCACAAACGAGAGAGTGGGGTGCAAGATTGCCTCTCATTTATTTATATGATTTCCATCAACCCTTCTCCTGTGCCAGTTTTTCTTTGTTCTTAGTGACAACTTTACCACCATTCTTTTTGCTTAAGTTTTTCTTTCTTTCTTTGTTTCCCTCTCTTCTTCTTACTCTGCCATTGCTTTAACGATATGGGTTCAGGTGCCAGTCTGATGCCCCATGTTGCAACTGTTTGGGGGAAATAAACTGAATTCATTGTGCCTGCCAGCTCACAACTGCCTTCTTGAGTGTTCCCACTTTTATTGGTGTAGTTCCTTATTTGTTTAATCAGTCTCTAGATTATGTCTTCATTTAGCATGAAACACAAAAGTAAACTTTCACTTAACAAGGCAGAACAGTTATACCTGGTTGAGTGACCAGGGTATGTATTATACTTTAACTTGTAATGTTTGTGAGTCAATTATTTAAAAAGCATGGATTCCTCTGATCGAGGTTGTTTTTTCTGGTGAATGTTGAAGAAGTAGTGAGTTTGAAAGCAGATCCAGTTCCCACGGGTATTTATTTTTTTAACAGATGCAAGCACTCAACCTAATTAGCTCAAATTTTGAGGAACAGCATGTTTTTATCCAAAGCATATGGGTCAGAAAATAACTGCTGCTTTTCATCTTAATACCAGTATTAACTGACATTTTACTTTTTTTAAAGAGTTGCTGAAGGCACAATTAAGTGATCTGACACTTACTTTTTAGTGTCCTCACAACAGAAGACTGCCTCATGCACACACACACACACACACATAAATACTGTGTACACATTCAAGTCTGAAGCTGGTTAAAAGTGTAATGCCACTGTTGACCACGAGGTGGTGACATTAATATAAAAAGTCTTTTCTCTTTTCAGACAGTGATACAACTATGGTTCTTATGGTTATCTAGAGTCACTTGTTTTGAACAGTGAGCTAATATAAAATATTTAATAGTTAAGTAGATTTCAGCCCCTTAAGCCGACAGTGTTCTTGGTTAATTATCCCTTCTTTTTGGTTGCCTCTGTCAACAAAAATCTCTAGGTTTGTACATATTGAAAAATTGACAAAATTGAGAAGTTGTTAAAACAGAAATAAAGTGCTTAAAAAACACAAGCATGTCCAGTTACCACATCCAGTTAACCCTGGAGAACCAACGGGGTCAAATTTGACAGTCATTATTTGCTGATACTCAATGTAAAAAAAAAGTGGTTGTTTGGGTTCTCCAGGGTTAAAAGACCACAAACGTTTTAGTCTGAGTAGTCTCACTGCTTATTGAACTGGAAATTTAACAGGGAGAAAAAAATCATTTAACATCACAAAATCACTTACTTGTTCTTTTGTTCTTTGAATTTGATGGCAGTTTTGCTAAAACGTTTTTGTTTGTTTTCAACACAACGGTTCATTGCTGATTTCAGACGTTTCACTGATTCTGTTGACAATAAAGGCAACAGGTTTATTTTGTTCTAAATAAACTTAGTAGTCAGATTCCAAAATCTTTAAAACATGTTTAAACAGTAATCACATCTCCACGCTGTATTAAAGGGGTGATTGACGTGGAGTCAAAGCCCACTATGTGTTCATCTGCCGTGGGCCGAAACAGCAGCTCTCCTGCCCTCTTGTGGGCCACGAAGTCCTAAAGGTGCCTCATTGTTCAAGACATACTAAAGACACATGAACTGGATTGTGTGCTGCAGGCGTTAATTCACAAAAGTTCAAGAAAGTGTAAAAGTACAAAACATATCCGGAGGTTTATAGCCCTGCCTATCACCTGTAATGAGCTGGGATAGAGTCCGGCAGACCCCCATGGAAGTGGGTATAGAAACTGGATGGATGGATACGGTTGTATAAATGATGTAGACAGAGAACAATCAGAACAATGTCCTGAAGGTAAAAAAAATCTAGACTTCTGTCACATCACACACACAGAGACCGTTCAAAGAAGACACTTTTAATAGAAGTTATTAAATTTTTTACTGAACTCAAAAAGTTCTACCATTCTGATATAAAACAGTCCAAAAGAAGTCAAACGTCCACATTCAAAAACTCACAGAATCAGTTCCTTCCATCTCTTGCAGACATTTCTGTATAATAGTCATACCAAAAAAAAAAAAAAAAAACACGTGTTCACACTAGAACATGTGTAAACATTTCTAAGTGTTTTCCAGATGTTTTGCTTGGAAAATGTAAGTTACATGAGCAGATGAGAGAGTGCAGCTGTTATAAAGCAGTCTGGAAAAAGAAATGGTTTCTTCAACAAAGAGTTTACATGACTGCCTTCACTTTGTGTTTAGCGAGACTTCAGTTCCTCGTCTATTTACAAGTTTCATGTGAAAAAGACTTGAAACATCACAGAAGCTGAAAATAGAAATATGGAGTAAGAGAACTTTGACATAGTCTGACCTTCTTGTAAGTTTGAGATGAAACATGAATGATTCCTGACTTCCTCCCTGACATGTCTCTCTCTCTGTGTGTTTGACTTTCTTGTTGTTGTTGTTGTTGTTGTTCTGCGCCCTGAAGCCCTCCTGAAACGAAGGACTCCGCCATCGACTCCTCTGATGCCCAGCGCCAGGAGTGTTTCGCCCAGTACTTTTCCTTTTGACTGACCACAAACCTGCAAACACGAGGATTCAGCATGTCAACTAAACTTTTAAAAAAAAAAAAAAACCTGAGAAAACTGGAAAAAAAAAAAAAGAAAAAAATGTTAAAGCAATTTGTTATTTCTTGTCATTGATCAGTTTTGGGGTCATTTCGCTTTCGCTCAGTCGACTGAAGCCGTGATTGGTGATCTCCTGGGGATCTGTCAGTGAAATGTGACGATGATCTGTTGACTGACGGGAAGCTGGACGGAACCCAATCCTGCCGTCCAATGTCACCACTCTGATCTGATTTGATTGTTTGTTCATCTGCTGGTTTCGCTGTGGATGAGTTTCTCTCTAAGTACAGTGACATCAGTATGTTTGATGTTTATTTCATTCCATTTCTCCGTAACTTATTTTGCAGTTTCTTGGAACTAGAAAATAATGAGTGGTGCGTTATCATGCTGCTAAATGCCATTGTTGGACTAAAGTAAGAAATATATATAAATATATATATATATATATATAAAGAACTTTATGGTAGGTTATTGTGCTCTCTGTACATGGGCCACTGCATACAGCGTCTTAGACTAGGAGGGCTGATCTAAGACCAGTTGGCCTCCTCATTTATGGTGACATTCACATGGACCTGATCCTAGATCAGTTAGGCTTCTCTGATATGCTCCATGAATTCAGGCTCTGACTTTAGGATGGCACCATCGTGGCGAGTTTGTTACAGCTGCATAGGAGTCTCAGCAGATTTTGGTAGAATATTAATACCTGTTTGTATGGATGTCTGTCTCAACACAGATATAATGATGTCTCACCAATTTTAAGAACAAAAATAGCATATTTTATATTTATATTATAAAGTGTATGCTTAATAAATAATTATTGTGACATTTACTTATGGTGGCTTCTCAGTTTTTTGTTGTTGTTTTTTTTTTTTGCTTTCATTTGAGTTTTGTTTTTCTTTTATAGACAAAAGTTCATTTATCTGAATGTTGGGTTTTTTTTGTTTTTTGTTTTTTACTTTTTTGACACTGATCATATATATGTTATGTGCAAAAGTATTTGGATAACAAGAGAGTTTTATGATTTTGCCTCTTTACACCACCAACAATGGATCTGAAGTAAAACTACGTGATCAAAGTGCAATCTTTTTGATTTAGTTTAAGAGCTTTCCCAAAAAATATGGTATTTACCATTTAGGAATCACAGCCACTTTAAGTAAATTTCCTCAATTTTAGGGACTTAAAAGTATTTAGAGAATTGACTCAAAAGAGGTTAAATGGCCAGAGACAAATTAAGCAGATAAAACGTCTGGAGTTGATGTGAAGAACTGATACAAAGTCCAAGGTGAGCTCAGCGATAGTGAAAAGGCCATCATTCAGCTGAAGAAATGATATCAATCTGTAAAAGAAAGAACAAAATCTTAGGTGTGGTTAAATCAGGAATATCATGGAGAAGATAGGTTGTCAAGATCTACAATCCAGATGTACCTTCATGAATGTCAATACAGAGCGAGGTGCAAACCGCTGGTAGCGCTCAAGAGCAGGAACCAGACAACATCTGAAAATCATTTTAGACAAATAAAACCAAGAGAAAAGACTGATAGTTACTCGCACAATTATGCCTCTTTCTCCAAATACTTTTGAGTCCTTGAAACTGCACTTGGTTGTAATTTCTAGTGGGTAAATGCCACATTTGTGTGAAACCTCTTTACATTAAAACAGAAAGTCTGGACTTTGGTGAAATCTTGATTGTTTTATTTCGAATCTATTGTGGTTGTGTGTAGAGGCAAAATCTTAACTTTCCAAATACTTCTGGACTTAACTGTAGGCTATAGTTGATTCCAAAAGTAAAAAATGCTCACATTTATTTATTCATTTTATAACAAGGAAGAGTTTTGAGTGACAACTTGAATCTGGGAAAAACATTCCTGAATTTCAGGATTCGTCTTCCAGCTGCACTTTATCCAAATATGATCACCCACCAGAGCGAGCTACTTCTGATAGCCACTATGTTGGATGTTTTTCACCTTCAAATACACATAAAAATGTGTTCAGATTGTGGACGGGTGTCTGTAGGAGAACTCACATCAGTCAGATCTTACCGGACATCATGGGGTCGATCTTCAAAGCATCCAGGCGAGTTTGTGATCAATTTTCTGCAGCAATGAGTTCTTCTCTGCTCAAATAGAAAACAGAGGCTGGAGTTTGTCGAAGGAGGAAGTTCTGCGTCCCACAGCCGGTTATATTAGAAATGAAATAATTAAACAACATTTGAAAGCCACTTTATGTGTTTATGCAAACAAGACACGAGAGATGATAGCAAATACAGCAGAAACAAGCATTTTCCACAAGGTAGGACAGTTGGGACTTGATTCACATTACCAAATAAAATAAAACCAATGCAATTACTTATTAAATCATCTAAAAAGAAAGAACGGGGAAAATAAATTTGTAAAAAATTATGGCACTAACACATATCCACCCACCCCCCGGTTGGCTGGTTGGTTGGTTGGTTTTTTTAAAGGAAACTACATTGTCATATAGAAGGAAGAGGGGGAAATGTTGGGACAAGGGGAACAAATGTAAGAAAACAGAGATCAGGGTCATTTAAAATAGATTTTTGAATTAAAAAACAGAAAATAAGATCTCACAAACAACACTGAATGACAACTCAGACAAAACTGTGTGGTCTGAAAACCATCATCAGTGAATAGAGGCCATCTCTGCATCCAAAAAAAAAAAAGCCACTCAAACATCTATGGTGCAAAGAGTAAACCACATAAGCAAGATGCAAAGTGTTGTAGAAAACTTTTCTGATTTAACTTTTTAATTAATAATGTATTATTTCAGTACAAAGCTGTAAAACTAAAGTCCACACAAATTAAACACAGCACGACTCTGGTTGACTCTAATGTGGATGTTAAACTGTCCTTTCTGCAACTACAGCAACTTGTCTGCAGTTCTCAAACGTTTAGTGCTTTTAAAATGTAAGGGGATGAAACATAGTGGCAAATATTCCCCTCCGCCCCCCACCCTTTCAAACTTCATGTTGGCATCAAATTCAAACTGACCTCTTTTTTGAATTATTTGTTTATTTGGTAACACAGATGTGTGCCTGCATGTTTTTTCCCCCGATACTTCAGCTTTACAGAGTCCAGAAGCATGTCTGTGAGGTGATCTAATCATCTAATCAATTCTAATCAACAATCGGTACCAGTCAACTTCAGCAACCCAGTTTTATCAGAGATCAATCAAAAGACTCCACTTGGTTGCAAAACAATATGCAAACGAGTCTGGAAATATAAAGGAGAAAGCTCATATCATAAATTAATGTAGCTAATAACTTTTTCAGCAACCCTGTAAATACAAAAATAATGTTTTAATATATGATTAAAAATATGTATGATGGGATTTTGCTTTATTATTTGAATGTTTTCCCGTGTAGTTATAGAGTCAGCCGCCAGGGGGAAGTATTGTCACAAAATCAACTCTTTTCACTCTGACCCGGAAAGTAAACAAACCGGAATCCGCTCCGGTACAGCGTGACAATGGCAGCTTCGGGAGCCGGGTCTCCGGGTCGGCTGGTCCAGTACGTCGTGGTCCGCTCGGACCTGGTTCACAAGCTGTCGTGGCCTCTTGGAGCCGTGATCACGCAAGCCTGCCACGCTGCCACCGCTGCCATCCACCTGCACTACACGGACCCGGACACGCAGCGGTACCTGGAGGAGCTGGACTCCATGCACAAAGTGGTGCTGGGGGTGAGTGACAAAACTTCCTCTGACGTGTCTTGTTACTGTCATGTCTTGTGCAGATCTGTCATTGATCGATTGATTGATTGATTATGTTTTGTCTGCAGGCTCCAGATGAGGCGGCCCTCTCCGCCCTCTCAGACAGCCTCACGCAGGCTGGCGTGTCCCACAAGTTGTGGATCGAGCAGCCTGAGAACATCCCCACGTGTGTGGCGTTGAAGCCTTACCCCAAAGAGACTGTCCAGCCGCTGATGCGAAAGTTCAAACTCTTCAAATGACCCCTGCTGCTGCTGCTGCATGGAGATTTTTGAGCTGCTGATGTTTTGTTTTTTATGTTTATGATTTTTTTTAATTTACCAGATTCAAAGCCTGACAACCTGCATTTGCAACAACACACAACAAAAATCTTCTTTATTTAGTTGTTTACATAAATAAAGCATTCTTTAAAAAAAAAAAAAACCCATCATACTCCAAACTGACTCATCTGATGATGTTTGCCTCCATGAGCTCTTATACATCAGGATTTTAACTTTCTTCATTTGCACTTCTGCGCTGTACCACAACAGTTGGAGAAAACACCATAAGCATGCATCTTTTGTATAAAATCTGAATTCTGTTTTGCAAGATGTCGAATAGTTGATCAGTTTCTTTAAAACACACTTTTCTGTGGTTTAAATATGCAGCACACTGATACATCAGCACCATGATCTTTATGATGCTTATTAAAAACCAAAATTACAAAGTATCAAACTTAAAACGTCACTCAAAACGGGAAACGTTGTGTCCAGTGAAATAATTTACCGCTTTATCGCTTCTTTAGTTTTCTTGAGGTGGTTTTCTTTAACTCGAGTCTCTGCTCATTAAAGGGAAAAAAATTCATTTTTCAAATCAGAAATGCCTGATACTCTGTCAGAGGTAAAGAAAATGCTACAGCTCGAGCTGCTGTCATGAAGGTACTTTTCACAGCGTTTTATAACCAAAACCACATAAGAAAACAACACTCTTTCACTTGTCAACATCCCACCTGATACGCATGGTTTTGAATGACGCATGGCTTCAGCTCATGAGTTGCTATTTCACGTGCAAAGTGGATCTTTTCTCAGTTACCAGAAGAAGCTCTTTACTTTGTTAATATTTAAAAATCCTATGTGCAATAGCTCAAGTAACTGGCTTGATACTGACTGTTCTTGAGGCTCAAATATTTAACCTTGTCCCATCATAACAGTTCCAAAGCCAACCTTGCTGTTTCACCGTATTATCTGCTGGACCCTCTCTGACCGTCTGACTGATAAATAACAGCTAATGCAGACTTTACGCTTGGGGCTCCTGGTGCTCCGGTGGTTAGTTAAAAGCAGCTTCATCTCATGGAGGGGAAAAGGGGTAAAAAATAATAATTCTGCATGAATCAATGTTCAAAAAATGCCAAAAGTCTGTAACGCGTCTGTCTGGTTGAGAACTAAAATAGCAGACATGAACCACTCAATCACCTTGGCGGGGTAGATAATTGTGTCCTTCTCCAGTTTATTAAATAAAGCAGCGTTCTTCTCTGATGTGTTCCTGGAACAGCTCATCTGTCTGTGGCTTTGCCTCCATTTCACTGGGTAAAAGGACTCAGATAATATCAGTAGTCCTCTATAAAATTCAACATTTAATAGTCTTCTCTTCATAAGATGTAACCTTTAAGGAAGAATTAACAGCAAATGTTCACTTTATTTGTCTTTCGGGGGTGCAGCGATATGATGTTAGAAAACCTTCTGAAACCAAAAGATCTTTGTGACACAGAAGTCAAAGTAAAGAAGCAAAAGTCCAAGTGTTAAAGAAAATTCAAGATGTGTTCTTTAAAAATGAGAGAAAGTGATGAGCTATTTAAATGGAAGATAGTTTCCTATAAATCAAGGTATTCATTTGTCTTACTGTGATAAAAGGATATTTGGGAAAAAGAAAACAAGTCTGTTCTTGAGAATATTAATGTGGCAGCCTGCAGTGACGACTAAATCAAAAACTCTTACACAACAAACCCGCTCACTTTATTTGGGGGTGACCTGTTTGTGAAAGCATGCTGTTCAGTTATCCTCATAGGTTTCCAGGGTAACGTGAGATTTCAGACCAGGCTCTGAAAAGAAATAACTTTACATCATGCAGCATTCGCTACAAAACACTGAGTTCCAAACATTTATACAAACCACAGGAAGATGTAGTAGGGGGTGGGGGGTGGGGGGCTTAGTTGTACAAATATGTTGAAAAGGAAGGTTTTTCTGTCATCTCTCTGTGGTAGTTTGACCAACCGTGGTCACATTTCATCAAAAGCTCAGGAAATTTAGTGTACTTTTGAAAAAAAAAATTTTTTTTAAGTCGTATGTCTCCTATAAGCATCACATTTGCACATTTGCACATTTGCATTGGCTTTTGGAATGCCACCCGGTAATTGGGAAATCCAAGCAAATATCATGGCAGAATCAGGAGGTCCCGAATCATTTTGAACTCCAAGTCCAACATAGATGTGCTGTTAACACAACACACACCTGGCCCACAAAGCACTCAGCCTTGCAGGTGACTCCACCCACTGCTTCTTCAGCTCCCTGAGCTTGGGGAGGAGAACGAGGAGCGTCCGGGGCGAGAACCGAGACAGTTTTAGCCATCAGGCCGTCAGGATGCTGAACTACCTCCCAGGACCCCACCCCTCCCTGACCTCTGATTGCATAAATCCTGGACAATGGACCCCCCTCCCCCTGCAACTTACCTTACTTTTTTAAAAAAGGAAAAACTTTCTTAAAAAAAAATTTATTAAAAAGCCTTACTGCTGACCACAGTTTACACTTTGACCCTGGTAGAATCCTTACTGCCAGATTACACCGCATGTATGGTTTCAGAATAGGTTTTTTTTCTTTCCATCTTTTAACATATATATACTGTATTTTTAATTTTTTTAATCTTATTTTTTTACATATACTGCACATTTGTTGTTGCTTTTTCTTGCACCAGGGGTATGAGAGAAACACAATTTCAACTCTCTGTATGTCCTGCACATATGGCAGTTTTGACAATTAAGTTACTGACTTACTTAACACTTGCTTTTATGCCTTATTAATGCCACTGCATACTTCTGTCATCACAGAAGCCATTTATGTTTGTGAACTCAAACATCTATATCCTGTGTTCATGCCAAAGTGTAATATTTTTCCTATTTCTGGGAGTTTTTTGATTTTTCAAAAAGATATAGCATCACCTGTGCTGTAACTTGAGACGTATGAAAACATTAAACTTTAAGAGAAGAAATCACAAAACTCCACGGATCAGTTAATTTTATGGGGTGCTAAGACAAAGAATATGACTTTTCAATAAAATTTTCAAAGAAAATATCTGCAACAATAATCAAGCATATTCAATAAATTTGGCAATCAAAATTGCCAAAATTTTTATTTTTCTATATAATACCTGAAAATGTGAAAAGTATCTTATATCTTGATAGTGTAAAAAAAAAAAAAAAACAACAAAAAAACACAACTTTCAAAATATTTTTTGTCTGACTCATTCTGTTTATCACCTAGTAGTTTAAGCTCTGCACAGGGGCAACCAGTTAAACACGTCTACAAACTAAAAGCGTCCAGAGACGCTGCAGGTGCTTTCAAAAGCGGCTGTCTGTGTAAAACAACTTGTTTGTGCTTTACAACAGGCATTTGTGTCGTCGAGGAAGAAGAATCAATTTCTGCAACTGCTTCAGGTCTTCAGTGATGAGACTCTAAATCATGTTAAAACCGACTTTTAGATCCTCGTTTCCCTGGCAGGGCGATAGATCAGTCCCAGAGTATAACTGATCTTGTTTGAAACATCATAGCTGAAAGAGCTTTAAAAAACCCACCAAACAGCATCACGCATGTGAACAAATGTCAGGTGAGAATTTAGGATATAAAAATGAGATTTGTTATGAAAACAGTAGAGAACGCAGCAGGGTTGAAAGATGAAGAAAATCAGCATTCTTGTTGATCAGAAATATCGTTCCACTTGGTAAACTCAGACTGTGACAGATGGACTCACTGATAAGAAACCATTTGCTGATACGACTTTCATTGTATAAAGATGTTTCACATAGAGAAACCGTGATTTGTGGAATTATGTTCCCATTTCACTCAAAATCCACGAAATGCACCATGTTTTTAGCACTTGAGGAGCTTGAGACATTTTTCAAACTTTATGCAACTAAGTAAACTCCAACATGATTATATCGAAGCTTTATTCTTCTTCAGATCAAAACTGCAATCGATAAAACTGGTGAAGAAACACCGAACAGGTGAGACACTGGGGGAAATTGGTCATTATTTACAACGTCATTTGGTTCGCTCCTTACTGCAGAGACTTTTTATTGCCTTTTTTTAAGGGTCAATCTCAAGACAAGGATAAAAGATATTGCTGTGTCCCCTCACAACAAAAACTTCAGGTTACCCGGGAATATGCAGAAGACAAGGGTCCAGTCTCGCCTGTGTAGTAAATGAAGTGAATAACATTAAATGGTTGACCTTCTGTTTGGTGCTTTTAAATGCTAAAATGAAACCAGACAGCGCAAAGGCCACTGCAGGCTTTCCACATGAGGGTGGCCCACAAGATGGCTCTGGATCTGCAGATGTTCTTCTAAAGAGGAAAAAGAAAATGCAAACAGGGATGGAGTCAGACAAGTTGTGCGTCTTGAATTCAGCTGAAACCCTTGGGGCATTTTTATTAGAAAAATGGTAAGAAAAAGCCTTTTGAGGAATGGCAGATCAACAGTTTTATGAGCAACACTTGCAGTTTAAAAGACTGAATCTGCTTATTTTCTTATATAATCACTCACTCTTCTTATATTATGTGCAGAATAATGATCAAACATGAACTGTTCCCTTATGAATTATGTAGCTGCAATGCATCAGTCGGGATGCATGCATCAGTATGTATCACAGAAAACGGACTGTGCACAGCGCGTGTTCGCGGCCTGCAGCTTCCGCGATGCACGAGCACGTCTCCTGCTCCATTTACTCCCTATGGCGTCGTCCAAACATGTTGTTTTAGCTTATACCTGCTTCATGTTCGCGCACACGTCTCATTAAACACGTGCAACAATGAGTCAGATCTTCTTTCCATCAGCGCAGCCGAGCCTCAGCCTCCTCCTGCCTGCGCGCCCCCCTCCGGGAGCGCGCCTCGGTGGGCGCGCGCAGCCCTGTTTGTTTGTGTTGAGAGGTTGGAAATGGCGGAGAGCAGAGACCAAAAGCGATAACTTAGGCTAGCGAAACGCAAGTGCGCCGTCATTGGAGACGCAGGGGAGAATAAGAAGAAAAAACACCCGCAAGTGTTCCCCGGACTTAACCCACGGTTTGCAGCCGCTGACGGGATTCAAGTCGCACGCGGACGGAGAGGTTTTTCCCGGACGTTTTGGGGGTTTAGCAGGCTGGTTAGCTGGCTAAGCTAGTGGCGCTAGCAGCGTCAGCTAACTTTGAGTCGTGTGTGATTTCAAGCACGCAGGCTTGTTTGTCAACACAAGCTGACGTTAAATTGACAAAGAGCCAGTTTGTTTACAACTTCTGCTCGGTTGCGAAGCTCGCCGTCACGTGTTTATGACATGATCGCCCCACTCGAGCGCAAAAGATCGCCTATCCAGAGTAACGGTGAATAAAAAGTGAGATATCTGACTGCCATCGTCGCGACCAAGCAGTAAGTTAAGCTGGTGAGCTAAGTTAGCCAACTGCCTTGTTTTTACACCGTCTGAGCTGCCTTTTGCATGGGAATTAATCATCCACAGAGACGAACCAAACCAAGACCTCGTTTGAAGGACAATCAGCTGCAAGCAGAGCGGACAAATAAACAGGTAAGAGAGTCAACAGCATAAACGCGTGTCATACACGTCAGGATCAATCAGGATCTTAGTGCCCGCTGAAAGGGGGGCGGGGAGGTGATCACGAAGGCCTTCAGACGTGCTTGGCTCACTCTTTTCCGTGCATTTCTTCACTGCCGTCCTCTCCCGAAAACACGAGGTTGCAGGGCTCGGCGAGGTATTTTTCTCTCCTCTGCAAAGACACAAAGTAAGAGTCGTGACGTAACAACCCGAAGGTGTCGCAGCTTATTTACCTGCGAGGCGGAGTGTGGAAAGTGCCAAATTTCGCAAGTCGAGTAAATGGATGTCTCTGGTAGAGATCCCTGCTTTTTCAAAATCCACAAGCCGTGAAGCTGAGGTGAGAGCCGGATGCAACTTCTGCTGAGGTAGGATGAAAGTGGGCACATGTCGCTTTTAAGGGCACCAAACCCACGTTTATAAACAGCAGCAGGGAAGACTCCAGCTGCAGCTGCTCATCAAAAGCAGGGTTGCCCAATTCCTGTCCTGGACGGAATTGGGCAACAGACACATGCAGACCTTGACGGCACTGGTGCGATCCATTCATTTGAATCAGGCGCGTTGAAGCAGAAATGCACTATAAATTCTTCATCCCTGGTTCTCCAGACCCCTCAGGACTGTCCTGCATGTTTTAGATGTCCTGCTGCAATAGGACTGGCCCAAGTTAGTGGGTCACTGACAGACCTTGATGACAAGCTGCAGGTGATTGAGTCATTTGAATCATTGTTGTTGGAACAGAGCATCATCTAAAACATGCTTGAGGACCAGGGTTGAAGAACCATGCTGGAAACGAAAACATGCAATTGACTGTATGAAGTAAGGTTATTAGTTCAGTTTTACTATCCCGTACTAGCTCAGGTAGTTTTAATAAGGTATCACACTACTCAAAATCCAATCTTCAGTTGTTTGTCTTATACATCTTTGCTTTGATTAAGCATTTACATGTAATGCACTGAGAATACAGTTCCTGCTGCGATTCATTATTTAGTACTTGAATTTAAATTTGAATTCAGGTTTTTAGTATTTGAACTTAATTCACTGTACTTGTTTCTCCTGTGAATGGTCAATAAGAAAAATCACTCTTTAAGCCAATGATTGAAAGAAAAAGTTGAAGGACTGCACAGAACCAAAGTACTTGTCGGTGCAGCACAAAAGAAATTTCTGCAATATTTAGCTTCATGACTCCCTTGATAGATGTGGAGGTTAGATTTACTTTTGATCGGTCTCTTCTTCAGTCTATTACTTTCTCTTCCTTGTCTCTTCTGTCATTCCTCTTTGGGGTCTCTCAGTTGTCTCAGCCATGATGTCCACTGTGGTTCTTACAGTTGGGTTTATCCTGATGACGTTGTTGTGAATGCTGACTGAGACAGCGGTTCAGAGTTACTTTAGATGGTTTCTTTAAATAGATAGTAGACCTGGAGACTGTTATAACTAGACAGCTTTGCTAAACAGTAATCAATTATTCCTTCATATAAAATTGAGACTTATTTTAAGATACAGCATCATGGTGGATGTTTGCAGACTATATGCTGATCTGTAGTTTTCATGAGGTGACAGATTGAAAAATGGCTGCACTGTTTACTATGAGGCTTCACATGCAAGGCAACAACTATGATTTATAGGAAGCATTGTGACAGTTATATAGTTAAAAACGCAGCTCATGCTTCTAGATTTGGACCCATTTGAACAAAAAAAGTTAGAGGTGAAAATAGATTTGCATCATGAAGTTTAATGCTACCAATGTGGAGACGTCAGTTGCAGCATGTCCTCAACCAAAAGTGGCAGTCCTTTGCTCTCGTCTGTGCAGTCAGCATATGGAAATGTGTTGCCACAAGTTTTTGAGCATGAAAGTCATCATACACACATTCTTACAGTTTCAGCAATTGTTAATGGGATTGAAATAGGGACACGTCCCTTTTGTCATGCATATGATTTTGAAGTGGACGAGAGCTTGAAAATCACAACTATTAAACTATGAAATCATCATAAGTGGGACTTAAATTAATTACTGGTGTAAAAGGCAGCAGGGATATATGGAAAAATGTATGTTTTACTTACCAACAGATGGCATCCTTCCATCTCCTTATTCATGCTATTATGCCAAAACATGTTTTTTTTTTTTTTTTTTTAAAGAGATCTGAGATCATGTTTGAACATCTTGCAGAATTTAGAAAAGAGCTTTTCTTAATCAGTAAAAATTGACATCAAGGATTTGTTTTTCTCAAGTGAGTGCCTGACCTGCTGTTTGTGTGGTAAATTCCTTTAATTGGGGAAAAAAGGGACTTCTACGTCTGTTTGGCTAGTCATCAGTCACTTTGGTCAAGCTGAAAATACACCCATGAAGTTACCGAGGTGCACTTGCATGATGTTTGCTAACACAATAACCATTATTGTCTTTGCAATTAGTGTCTATAAAAACAGAGTTCGGTGTTTTTGCAAACCTAGCTTTACATTTTTAACGTGCTGGAGAAATATCAGCCAGTAATCTTTGTTTACATGTGACGTCAAAGTTCTGCACTAAACTGGGACTTTTATGATAAACTGCATGCCAGCAGATGTGGGACAGGCTTAAATACTCACACCAGCATGGGTCACTGGTAGGTAGGCTTTGCATCAATCTAACAAAGAGCGTAAAACAAGCTTAACTAGAAATCTGCTAATGGAGGTAGAGGGTATTTCTGTAGTTCCCATTTCAACATGTCAACATCTGAGTAAAGCTCGAATATAGATGCTTTTGGAGTTTGTGTCTTTACAGAAGAAAAAAAAAATCTTGCTTACCACCCAGAAAATGACAAATATTGAATGCAGTGGCCCAATACATAAAATTAGATCTTGGAAAAAGGACCGGTTCTTTCTCTTCTGAGATGTTGGGGGATGGGGGTGCGGTGGAGAGTGTCTGCAGTGGATGCTGATTGACGGGTATCAAATTAACTACTGTATGCTAATGAAGGCAAACAGAGTAAAGTTCATTTTAAGCCATTCAGACCGCTTTGCTGTTACAAATGTACACTGAATATATGTAATATTTTGGTCTCCCTCCAGCAGTATGAACATTTCTGATTTTGTGACCCGGTGGACATGGAGCACATGTTCAACATGTTCTGCTGTGAGGCATCTTTTATCCCCTGTGAGCATAATAGTCGAGGTTTAAAACCTCACAACGTTACACAAAAACAGCCTGCATAGCTTCACTCATTCCCACAACTTCAGTAGTCTGCTTGGAGGTGCAGCCCTCTAACCTCCACGGTACGTTTTTGACTCTATGTGATCGACCCATAGTGTGTGAAAATGTCACACAGCCCCCAAAAAACAGCGGTACAAATATTATTAACTTTGCCTCACAGACCACTGAGCTCAGTCACATGTGGGTATATTCAAATTTTCTGTCTTCAAAAGTAAGTAGGTGCACACTGGAATTCTGGGTAAAAGTTTTATATTGGAGAGCAGGTCATTTTTTAATCTAGTTATTAGACACATAGATAGATGGGTTAAATGGTTTGTACGAGGCTAAATGCATCATAGTAAGCATATTTATAACATTATAGTGTTGGGGAAGAGGTCAGCTTTTATTTGCCTTAAATACTTACTCCACAGCATCATGGTGCTCCGATTTTAGAGCCACCCAAAAATCCTGAACAGATAAACGATCAAAAGCTGTTAAACATAATTCTGAGTCCTTATGATTTTAAGAAGCCTTTGTCTAATATATCATCATAAAAATGTGGTTTAATATAACATTCTCCTATGATTTAGTTTTACTTTAAGATTCCCCTTTCCTATGTTATAAAATAAAATATAATAACATTTCGTAGTTGTTACAATAGTTCTAACAGTTTATAATCATCACAGAGAAAATCTCCAACCTGCAAAGCAGCATCATATTTTTCCAAAACACATTTTATTAGCTTTTTTTTTCCTTTGAAAGCATCAGCATTTGGATAATTTCAAGACTGTTTACTTAGAGCAATTATTTATAAGAAGTGTATAAGAAATCAACTTTATATTCATTAGTCAAATTGTGTTGACGCTTTTACTTTGTATCCTTTGAATTTGGTGTCCTTGTGTGCAGCGTCATGCAGCGGCTGGCTCTGTTTTTGACCCGGCCTGTGCGGTCGTAGCTATAAATCTGTTTGTGTAGTATTGGCGGTACAAACTTTGTCTTGTTGTGAGCGAAAGCATTGTAGCTGGGCCTCACTAAGCTAAGATGTTGCCCAGATAAGAGCCAGGATAGAGTTCAGCGTGGGCCTCAGTTATTGAGTTCAAAGTTTGTGTGACTGCTGGTAGTAGAGCGAGGGCCTGAGTGCAAGCTGATTGTAAACAACAAAACAAAAAAAAAAAAAAGAGACTGATAGAGGGGCATTATTTTCATCCTGTGGAATGCAACACAGATAAAAACAAAACAAAACAAAAAAGATTTCTTCAGTGTGACAAAGAGTTAAAGAATATTTATTATTTAGTTATTCTCTCTTAGAAATAATATTGGTTTATGAGAGAAAAATGGTTTCAGGATGTTATTATATACTCAGTAGTTATACTTACGTTAATAATCAGTAATTGTAAAATGTATTGTGCATTTTTCTGTTGTTGTGAGACTTCTTTTATCATCTCTGGACATGAACTGTGAAGGAAAGTTCAGAAGTGCTGGGAGCAGGCGTCCTCCTCCTTCAAGCTGAGCTTTATGTCTGTATGGAGAATGAGCAGCCATTTTAACAGGCAGCAGTGCTGCAGCCTGCCTGCTACTGTCACTGCTCTCCCTCCTGGACTCCTCCTACGTGTTCATGTATGTTTTGAAGCCCCAGGATACATGCACTAACCTCTGAAAATATCACTTTTTACTTTCATGTAGAGTCTCAAAGTAAGTAATACCACCTAATGAATGCAGCCAGGTCATTTAGGGTCACCTGCTTCACTGGTCGGCACCTACAGTCCTTAATGTTTGCCTCTCAGTATCGTCCTGATGCTGAACATAAAGGGCACCGCAACCACTTAGTCACAGTTTAAAAAAAAATTTTTTTTAGACCAATTCATCTAAAAGTCAAAATAAGGTGTAGGAGTAAAACTTGAAAATCTGCTTCCTGTGGGTTGGAGTCTGTCTCAGGTGCCATCCGGCAAAAGACGAGGTACGTCCTGAACGCATTGTTAGTTCTTCACAGGACCACAAAGCGACAAATGAGCAACCATGCACATTCATGCTCACTCTAATGGTCACTTTATTGATCGATTCAAGATCGAAATCAAACGGTCTTCAGTAAATACACTGACGATGCTTAGTGAGCACATTTTACTGAAGTTGCAATTGATGCATCTTTATTTCTATTTAAAGTCAAGACAATCATTAACGTCTCTGACTGTGTCCTCTGGTCATTAGTCCTCAGAGTCATCGTGTTTGGATAGTTTTATACTATATGCACACCATCTTGAAATATCTAAATTAGTCGGTTAATACATATCTGTCAAAACAAATGTGTGTTTTAGAAGAAAAGTCTGAAAGTTTTCTTCATAAAGCTTAAGTTTCATTAACACGCAGCTTCCAGTTTCTTGTTTATTGATTCAAGATGCGTAAGGAAAATTATACTTCTCAATCCAGCTTTCTTTAATAAAGTCATGATGTCTCCGTTAGTTGTTTGAACAAGCACCGTGGGGGGTCTTGGTTTCTATAATTATGGCAGGTTGTTATCACTAATAAGAGCAAGTAGATAAAGTGGTACAGCTCATCTTTAATACTTTGCAGGAGCTCTGGTTTCTGCAACGCTGCAGATGGGCTGCTGTTTTACCAGTTTATCATTGTATGCTGTGGTGTGTGAGTCCACATCAGACAGCAACACACATGCACCCATAAACACACTCATGCTTACTGTATATAGCAGGGAAGATGAGAAGAGCTGCAACACTTCGACCCTCCGCTGCCTTCCTGCTGCTGGCGACGGACCACACTCTCACCTGGAATAGGGCTTTGCTGCAGACTGTGAAAGTTTTTCAGACATGAGATGGTAGAAGACAGGTGAAGGCAGAGGATAAGAGAAACAAAAGAATCATGGACAAGTACTATTGATGGGTGTAAAGAGTGGGGGGGGCAGAAGGGTATTTGCTGTGCTGTAAATACAGTCTAGGCCAGTCTAGGCTTTACCGAACAAAGTCAAACCACAACAAACAAGTTTTTGCCTCTGGTTTGGGTTTGGGATTCTGGTGTTAACTCATCTTTGGTGGTTTCGTTTCTGCTGACAGAACGATGTGTTGGGAGAAACTGTCAAGTAAGTTTTAAAAACAGCTCTGGGTTTCTCACGTTAGATGTGAAGCAGCTGATGTCTAATTGACATAAAATAAAATGCATTTGCTGAAGTAGAGCATAAATATGTCTATCTAATTTACAATTTAAATAACTCAGTCATGGGAATTACTGATTTTAAATCAGATGTTAATGTGGTATTTGCGGTTGACACCTAAATTTTGTGTAAATATTTTACACAAAGCATCTAACTAACTTCAGAGGTGGTTAGGAAAGCACAGAGTTGGTCGGAAAAGTTCCCTGGTCCACTTAAAACCGGAGAATGGGATTCAGACTTTCTGGAGAAAGTTGACATCCGTACATAAAATTTAATCAAAATTTTGGAGCATATCAGTTGAATTATGATCAGTGAGGTTTTTTGGGTTTTTTTTTTTTTCTCAGTTACCTTGATGTGTTTTAAAAAAATCATTTTACTGTACAAAAACCAAATAAACTGGTCCAATAACATTATCAGTCATTGGTCATAAAAATGCAGTTAAAATTAAAATATAGCAGTTTTTAAAGGGGATTTTAGGTCAACATTGCATTTGCAAAATCAGTGATTAGTGATGTAAAGTCTTAAGGGACTTTGGCTATGATTAACAAACTTAGGCCATGAATTCTAAAGGTAGGTATACAAATACTTATTATTTTGTAATACAATAATTCATATTATATTAGTAAATACAGATATGTATATAGTACATCACCATTTTATCAGAAGATACGGAAGTATCCTTTTTTTTTTAATTCATTTTTCAGCCCTTAAGTCCCAACAACTTCACAAGTTGATAATTATCATTTTGCTCATCTAGTGAAAAGGACAAAAACACCACCTCTCAATTGTACATAACTATTGTTTTGAGTGTGATGTAATTCCAGTTAGGGACAGATTTTAAAAATATACAGGTATGCATGATGATATTTCAACTAGCGATGGGACTGATCCAATCCAGAATTGGTATTGGAGGTCAATACTGGCATAATTCACTGACTGGATATCTGAATATTAGCACTGATTTAAAAAAAAAAAAGGTATATCTTGGATTCCTATCAGAACTTAGGGTGTGCCAGTACATTGAGTTATTAGATTTATTGCGATGTGACACGTTCAATAATGATTTCCATAAGGATTCAGTAATCCATAAATTTTCAAAAATGATTATTTTTCATAACTAAATGACAGGAGAATACAACCACTGTGCACAGCACGAAAATAAAAGACTTTATGCTGTCTGGACACCTTAAGGAACTGACCGGGGGAACACAGCAGTTACCTCTGGCTGCAGTTACTGAGCGTGAGAGTTACTCATCAGGTTTAAAAACAAGATTTTGGAAGCATGTTTGCTTTTATGAATATGGTGACGGAAAAAGCGTTGACAAATCCTTCTCCATTTGTAAACCGAGTAAAACCAGAGTTGAATTCAGTGGCAACACGATGGGCATGCGACATCACCTCACACGTTTCTAACCCGGTTTAGAGGAGAAGAGGCTGCTGGTTGTTGCTCCAACAATCGAGAAAGGATCATCAAAACATCCCCGCAGCTCCAAAAGTGAGAATTGAATATTTTTTCAGAACATGTTGACCAGCTCCTTTTTTCTTACTCAAGAACTTGAAAGTTGACAATTCTGAGACTGATGACACCAACAATGATGGTGAAGACAACAGTGACGATAAGTAGCTGCATATTTTCCTCCACGTTGCACTTTCGTGCCCTAAAATAATTTCATGTTCTTTTATCCATCCACCATTTATTAAAAAAAATAAATAAATGAATAAATTCTGCAAGTTTTATGAGCGCTAATCTTGCAGAATATTGTTTTAAATAGTTTTGATTGTGAAAAGCAAAATCTTTAATTTGTTGTGGGACTTATGTTTCTCATTAAGGGTTTGTTGGATATTTTTATTTATTATTACTATAAAAGCTACCTGCTGTGTTGGTTCAGACCCAGTTAGCTCAATGAGATTTTTCTTTTTACTTGTTATTTAGTATTACACCTGCTAGTACAGAAATCTGAAAACCACTAATGATTTTGGCTAAAAGTTTTATTTATTTCTAAAGGCACTTTATGTTGTTTTCCTAAAACAAATTTAAAAGCCACTTCTTTTGATACAACAAAGCTTTTGCAAGTAACTATTAATTTTTATTTGTTGTATTATTTGGTGATTTGACAGAAATAAAAGATAAAGGACATACATTTGTTTGGTGAATTGGATGAACGGGTACTGACAAATATGCCCTATTTAAAAGTATGAAGTCGCTTCAGATTGAGGAATAAAATCTTAAATGGGGGGAAAAAGATGCATCAAAGATCATGATAATCATTTATATTGTGATAATTGTTGAATCATCAGATTGTGAGGTGCCTCAGATGGCACAGTCCTAATCAGAACCTCGAAAAAGTTCATTTGTGCACCTCTAATTTCAGCACATTAAACTTGCACAAACTGATGTAGCCGTGGCGTTACTAATGATTTTATTCATTAGTAAATTATAATTTTTAGTAAAATCAAGGTTGAGTTTTCTATCTTTTTATTTTTTTAAACAATATGTCCTGTTTTCCATTTAGGACAAGTAAGTTTGACTGAGGCAAGAAAAACATATGAAAAAGATGAACATGAAGGCAAACGTGCATTTTTAAGCAAACGTCAAAGTAAAAGTTCTTTACACTGTGCTAAAATGTTTATACATTTTGACTCATCTTTTCTTGATGTGGTACTTAAAACCTGTGACTTTCAATAACCAAACATGATCATAGATTCTTAGTTTTGAATTTGTGTTTGTTGTTTAACATCTATAAATAATTTCCATATAATACCATTTTTCTCACTGTATACAGAATACCCAAAGACAAAAATGTTTGATACCTGAAAGGTAAAAAAAAAAAACAAGCTGTGAAGGAACAGCAATTAAAGCATTTCGGACATCAAACTTAATCCAACACTTAAAATAACATAGATACATGAAGTCATGAACCTTTGAAAAGCTAAGAGGTTAAAAAGAAAGCTAGCCAGAGCTGATAATGTGCACTCGTAGAAGACATTTGATCACGTTACATCTAGACAAATAGTCACACAGTCCTTGTACTTAGTCCAAGCATTGATAGATGAGCCATTAAGACTGTACACTGTTCCAAAACAAACCAGCATTTGCCGGTCAACGGAAACCAAGACTGTGGGTTCAACAAACCTGGTCAAGGACACATGACCTTGCTCTGAAATTGGGAAAAATCAGCTCTGCTAAATGCAACATTAATGGACTTTAATGAACAGCTTAATACTTTGGTTTGTCTGAAGTTTTTGTGTTGTTGGAAACTTACTGGACATTAAAATATTGTTCCCTTGGTCAAAGTAATTCACATATTCTGTCAGTGTAACTTTAATTCTTGAAAAGAAAGTATAGTACTCTCCATTATATATCAGGATTTCCAGTTTATTGCCAGGCACATTTCTAGATTGTAAATCCAACTGTAAATAGTCTTAACCATTAATAAAGTTTTCCATATTTTTTTTCTTTTTGTCAAAACCGCATGTGGTATTAGGGCCTTCTTTCTCTAAAACTAGCAAAGCTTGAGGTTACTGGACATGAGTATATTAAAAAAAAAATCAATTGTAGACAACAATATAATCAAACCAGAGCTGATTGGCTGTAGATGAACAAATTCTGAGCACCAGCAACTATATCAATGCAGTTCAAATGTAAGTTGTAAAACTTTGCGTGTCATGAAACAAGATTAAAAAGTTGTAGTAATCCTTTTATATTTTGAGAAATAGATCCTGCTTGCTATTGAGTAATTTAGGGCTCAAGTAATGTTACAAATGTCTGAAATGTCTATCTTAAATGACAAAAAACAGTTGTGCATGTCGTCCACTCTAAAGACACGTTTATCAAATAGTTTTTATGAGCTCATGGCTTCTCCCACTGTGAAACTAAAAAGATGAAGCAGCTATGAAACATAGACGATTCTGTATTTTTTCCTTTTATTGGTTGTATATTTATCAATATTAGATTAAGACAGAAATCTTGTGAAGGGTGCAACTGAAGCATTATTGTATGGACAGTAGGAGATGGCAGGCTGAGCTTGGGGTAGGGTGGGAGGTCAGAGGGAGTACTGACTTGGTGCTATTTGGATATTCTGGAGGCAGGAGAGGACGTACAGCCCTCTCGGTGTCCTCTGCAAGCCTTCTCCTGTCATTCATCTCCACCATCAGCGTGTCTGCAAACACAGCAAAGAGACAAACTGCAACCATCTCCGCTCCTTTGTGTTTATCTTTTTAATCACTGGTTTGGCAAATGGCGAAAGAGGTGCCTTACTGCCACCAAGTGGCACACAAGTACTTACTACCACCAAGTGGCAGCAAGTACTTGTGTGGGCTAAAAGATGTGCACAATGTTTATCTGATTTTAAAATTTACCTTTTGCTTTTTTTGGAATGGCATGGGAATCAAAAAGATTTTTTTTCTCTCCATTTGATGACAAATTGTTATGACGGATGGATGGGAAGCTGTGGAAGTGAACAGAAAGGTGTGTGAATTTCACTGCATCCGGTCTCTCCTACATGCTGCTAGTTAACTACGCACCGCTCAGCTGCTGTGAAGCAAATGTAATGTCAAGAATCATAAGCATAGCTACATCAATCTGTGTGCAAATGTTTGTCCTCTGTGGGTGTTGTAAATGATTGTGCACTCTTTATAATTAAGTGTATTTTGAATATGTGTAATGTTGACAGCTCTGTTTGCGGTGTGGGACCTTTATTATTCCGCAGCCATGACAACTTCACTTTCTCCTGTGCAGCATAATCATTACAAGGTCAAATAAAAATGTGACATTACATTCTTAAAAATATAACATTGTTTTTTTGTGTTTCTATAATTACTTGATTTTTCTCAAAT